>JAJJKW010001541.1:0-75282 GCA_023805745.1 Isotricha sp. YL-2021b
TATAAATTATAAATATCAAATCTAAAATTTTATTGAATCTCTCTTTTATATGATAATTAAAATATTATTTCTATATTTTAATATAGTTTATAATGAATAAAATTATTAACTTTATTCATAGAATTTAAGAAGATTATGTATTAAAAAAAAAGAATATATTATTATTTGATATATTTTTTATTTTATATAAATTATTAAAATTTGATTTTTAATTGTTATTTTTGAAATATAAATAAATTTTTATATTATAATCAATTATTATAAAAAACAAGATTGATTTTTTAATATTTTGAATTAAAAAATAATATAAATTTTAATAAAACTATTTAATTTAACCAAAATATTAAAAGTAAGATTAAAATTAAAAAATTAAAAAAAACAAAATTTAAATCATTAAAATAATAATTCAATGTGATTTAATTTAATTCTACTTAAATTTATTTTAAATAAACAATATATTAAAATTTATAGTTTAAAAAATATCTAAATTACTCTATACATTTCTTCAATTTCCTTAGCATATCTTTTTCTAATTTCAAAAGACTTAATTTTCAAAGTTGGAGTTAATAAATTATTTTCAATAGTAAAAGGTTCTTTAGTAATATAAATTTGTTTAACTAATTCAAAACCTTTTAAATCATTTTTTCTTCCAATTTCATCCATATCTTCCAAAATTTTTTTTTTTAATAAAACATTATCAAAATATTTTTCAACATCATTTTCAGAATTACATTCAATTCCAATACTTTTAAGAAAAATTTGGCATTCTTTAATATTAGGAACAACAATAGCGACTAAAAAAGAGAATAAGCTTTCTCCATGAATATAAAGTTGTTCAATAAATTTACTTTGAACTAATAAATTTTGTATTTTTTCAGGAGCAATATATTCACCTTGACTTAATTTAAATATATTTTTAACTCTATCAATAATTTTAATAGCATTACCATGATTAGTTAAAATAACACCAATATCACCAGAATGTAACCAACCATCTTTATCTAAAATTTCTTCAGTTTTTTCTTTTTCTTTAAAATAACCATTAAAAACAATTGTTCCTCTTATACAAATTTCTCCTTTTGGTTCAATTAAATTAGTTTCTTTATTAAAATTATTAGTATAATAATTTAAATTAGGAACATCAATTAATTTTAATTCAACTGGAGTATTTAATCCTCCTAAATGACCACAAGAAGTATCTTTTACATTTGCTAATAAAACTCCTGCACAATCTTCTGTTTGACCATATCCTTCTGTTATTGGAATTGAAAATAATATTCTTAAAAAATTTATTACTTTTTTTTCTATTGGAGCTGAACCTACTAACATCCATTCTAAATTTCCTCCTAATAATTTCCTAAATTTTGAAAATATTATTTTATCATATATTATATGAGTTAATGTTCCATATTTCTCAAAATTATATAATTTCTGACGAATACCTTCATTTATTATATTTTTTATTGGATATTTCATCAATGATATTTTTTTTGTTATTTCATCATATATTCTTGTTAATATTCTTGGAACACAACAAAAATATGTTGGTTTTAATATTTGACAATCTTCTAATATTCTTTTTGGATTTCCACTATAAAAACCATATTGTGAACTATAATATAAATTAGCTGCAAAAATTAATTGTTCCATTATATGAGCTAATGGTAAAAATGAATAATATATATCTGTATTTTTTACTGTTCTTCCTATTGGATCTACTGCATAAACTGCATTTAATAAAGCTCTATTTTTTATCATTGCTCCTTTTGGATTTCCTGTTGTTCCACTTGTATAACAAAATGTTGTATATGTTTCTGGAGTTGATTTTTTTAAATTTTTTTTTATTTCTTCATTATTTAAATTTTCTTTTCCTATATTTAAAAAATCTTCATATTTATATACTATAAATCCTAATTCTTTACATATTTCTATATTTTTATCTCTTACATCTTTTTTTTCTTCTATATTATCTAATACTATTAAATTATTTAATTTTCCTAATTTATTTTCGGATTTTAATTTACATATTTTTTCCAAAGCTGAACTTTCAATTACTACAGTTGTTAATTCTGTTTGTTTTAAAATAAATTCTATTGCATTTATTCCTAAAGTATCATATAATGTAACAACAATAATAGAATTTAATTGACAACCTAAATAAGAAATTACCCATTCTTCTCTATTTTTACTATAAATTCCTAAAAATTTATATTTTATATTTTCATATTCAATTTCAGGGCAAAAATTTAATTTTTCGATAGCAAAAATAAATTGATGAATTAATTCATTTGCATCTTTATAACTTTTCCAATTATAATAATTATCAAATTTTTCTCCTTCAATATGAGCTCTTGTTCCAATAAATTTTTTATTAGGTGTATTTTTTACATTTGCTTCAAAAGCATCTATTAAAGTATTTAAATTTTTTTTTGTAGAAATTGGTAAAGTTTTATTGATATTATATGGACTTCTTAATATTTTTGATTCACCTTCTTTTGCTTGTTCATCTGTAAATATTCCATATTGAAGAGGATTTTTTTCACCATATGCTTGAAAAATTCCCATTATTAGAGATACTTTATATGTTTTCCTTTTTTTAATTTGAGATTATATATGCGAAAAAAAAAATATAAAATGATGACGTAAATGATTAACCAAATATATATTAATTATTTTATTTTTTTTTTTGAGGAATATTTTATTAAAAAGGAAAAAAGATATATGTATATTGAAATTAATTATTAAAATAATTCATTTTTTATTTCTTTTTAATTTATTATTTTTTATTATTATTGTTTATTAATTAATTGCTAATTAAAAATTTCTCTTAATTTTTTGAAAAAGAAATCTCTTCACACCTTTCAAAAAAAATCAAAAACCATTTTAATAAATCGATAATTTATAAAATAATTTATTTTTTTTTAATAATATTAATATAAAAATAAAAAATTCATTAAAATTAATAATATAAAATTATGAATAATTAAAAATAAAAAATTCATCTAATTTATATCAATCATTTATCAACATTTAAAAGAATTTCTTTTTTTTCTAAAGGAAATAAAAACATTCAATCACATTTAGATTAATATTATTAGTAATATTATTATTTATGTATCTTTTTAAAAAAAAACATTAATAATAAAAAAATTTTTAATGGTATATTCAGAATATAAAGAATCTTTAAAAAAGAATTTATTGTATTATCCAACTTTTTTCTCATTAATAAAAAATGATTTAAATTCAACTATTTTCGATTGTGATTTTCACTAATATTACATTATTAAATATCAAATAAAATTGGAATAGTTAATAAACAAATTCAAATTCATAAAAGTTATGAACAATACTTTTCACTTATGAATAATTTCAAAAAATTAATCAATGTAATTATTATTTTTAACTACATATTTTCAAGGATGAAATGGAGAAATAGATTTTTAACATTATAATTGAATTTTTTTTTTATATTTAAATGAAAGCAATATGTAAATTATACTTGTTTTTCAAAAAGATGACTTATGAAAATATCTATTTTATGGAAATAAATGAACAAAATTATAATTATCAAAATGTCATTTTTTCTTCGATGAAAAATGAAAAAGAAAAACAATTTCATTTTTTTTATTTTCTAGAATTGAATATGTTTATTTATGATAATAAAATTCTTTTTGAAGATTATTATGATTTTTTAATCTTAATAATCTTTAAGTCCTTTTTCTATTGCTAATTTCCTTCTTTTTGAAACATTTGAAACAATTAATAATTCTTTATTAAAGAAAAAATAAAAAAATTGAAAGTAAAATTCATTTAAAAATTAGATTTTCTGATTCTAATTCTGCAGTAAATCCTTTAGAAAAGTTATAAATATTGAAAATAATTAGGATTTAAACTTATTGAAAAATTATCAGTTAAAAATACAGTAAGTTAAACAAAATATAAAGAAAAGTAATAAATAATTATAGGAATTAAATTTACATTATATCAATATAAATAATTATAAAAAATTAAAAACTTTCTGTAATTTATATTGATATTTATTTAATATAAAATGATTTTTAGAATACATGAAGTTTATTTGTATTTATTTTATAGTTGTTTGGGGAAAACTGTTTTTAATATAAATTAGTTTTAAAAGAAAATACTTTTGGATTTCAATTAAAATAAAAGTTAAATATATATTTCTTTTTAATTCTTTTTATTTAACACTTAAATAAATTATTCTTTTTTAATTTTATTTAAAAAAATTTTATTATTTAAAAACATTTTATTTTTTATTATACCTAAAATTATGAAAAAATGTTTGTCCTATTTTTTTATTTTTTCTGATAAAACTTTTTCCAAACAAATTCCTTTTTAAAATTTTGTGAATCAAAAATATTAATTATCTAATAATAGAAAAACAAAATCTTTTTTCCCTATTAAAGTGTTTTAAATTTGAAAAAAGGGTTAAATTTTCAAACGGGCAAATAATTTTTCTTATTTTGAAGCAATATTAAATTCACTTTAATAAAATAAAATAATTTAAATAAATGATATTTAAATTAAATTTCTATATTACAAAGAAAAAAAAATCTATTTTTATAATTAAAAAATATGGGAAAAGTAAAACATTAATATAATATATTAGTGTCAATCAGCAGTGAATGTTCCACGAAGATCAAGAACTAAAGATGAAACAGTAAAAAAAATAACAGAGATAGAAACAAAAGGTAAAGATAATGAAAATGCAGTCAACATACCAATTATTGATAATAAAGAAGTAAAAAATAAAAATTCTATAAATATAATAACTTGTATTTTTGAAATTAAAAAAAAAAATTTAAATGAATTAATCCAAATTTTAAATTGTTTTGAACTTGTTGAGAAAAAAGATCATAAATTTGAAGGAATTGATAATGGAAAAGAATTAAAGGATAATTGTGAAATATACATAAATGAACAAAAAATAGATTTTGGTTTTAAATATAAATTCTCAAAAGAAGGAAAATATACAATAAAATATCAATTTAAAACTCCATTAAGAAAAATGAATTTTATGTTTAATTCTTGTGAATATCTGAAATCAATAGATTTTTCAAAATTTGATTCAAGTTATGTTACACATATGAATGGATTATTTTCAAATTGTACAAATATAACTTCTTTAAATTTAAATAGTTTAAATACGAAAAGTGTAATTGATATGAGTAATATGTTTTATATGTGTACTTCATTAAAAGATTTAAATATAAATAATTTATACACAGGAAATGTTTTAAATATGAAAAATATGTTTTATGAATGTAAATCTTTACCTTTAATTAATCTTCATAATTTTTTGACTCATGAAGTTACTAATATGAGTGGAATGTTTTATAATTGTAATTTATTTAAAAATTTAGATTTATCAACTTTTGATACAAAAAATGTTACTGATATGAGTTTTATGTTTTTTAATTGTTCTTCTCTTTCAACTTTAAATTTATTGAAATTTACTACTAGTAATGTTACTGATATGAATCATATGTTTTTTAAATGCTCTAATATAAAATCTTTAGATTTATCAAGTTTTGATACTAATAATGTTGTTAATATGGTTTCAATGTTTGGAGGATGTTCTTCTATGGCTTTTTTAGATCTTTCTAATTTTAATACTATTAATGTTGTTCATATAAATGGTATGTTTGAAGGTATAATGAAAAATTGTGATATTTTGAGTAAAGATGATAAAATCAAACTTTATTAAATAAATCTATTTGATTTTTTTAAATTATTTGATATTTATTTAAAATTGGTTAATAATTTTAAATTATTTTATAATTTCTTTTATTTAATATATTTTGAGTGGAAATTTCATTTTTTTTGTATTTAAATTCAAAAATAAAAATCAATAATTTTTCATTTTATTTCATTATATTAATTAATTAAAAAACGAATATGTCAAATTATTTAAGACAAAAAATAAAAACAAATCTTGAATATCAAGGAAGGAAAATAACAACAGATATTCCTCCATATAAGACAATAAAATATATTAAAGAATTAGCAAAAAATTTATTTTATCCAATAAATTCAGAAATAAGATTAATATATCAACATAAAGATATATCTCCCTATGAGCAAAATATTATAGGAGATTTTTTTAAAAGAAAAAATCAAATTTATATCAAAATAATAACATATTCTCAAAAAGAAAGTCAAAATAGATATAGATTAGAAGAAGAAAAAAAAAATTCAATAAATAAATTATCAGTTTCTCAAAAAGGAATTTTTATTTGTTCATGTAAACATGATTTAATAGGAAATTATTGTAGAAATTGTAAAGAATTTATTTGTAATTCATGTAGAATAAATAATGAACATGAAAATCATAGAGTAACTCAAGTTGATATAGATAATTTAGTCGAAAGTGTAAAATTATATGCAATAACATTACAAAGTGAAGTTTTATCAAATATAAAATCAACAAAAGATTTTTGTAGAAGAAATGAAAGAAAAAATAATAATAATATAAATAAAAAAAATATTCATACAAGATATGAAATTTTAAAAGATAAATATGATAAAATTTATGAAATATATAATAACTTCATGAATAAGATTAATCCAAATAAAAATGAAACTTTAGATGCTGATTTAATTTTAGCTGATTATATTCAAAAAACAAATATAACTAATGATGATATAGAAAAAATATTAACTGATATTTATGTTAAATATACTAAACAAAGAAAAGGAATGTCAGCTGAAGATTTTAATAATTATTTTAATATTTTAGGTAAAAAAGAAGATGAATTAGAAAGTCAATCGACTGATATTTTGGCTTTTAGAGTTAATTATGAAATTGATGAAAAAATGAATCAAATTTATGATAAAATAGAACAAATTTTAGATATAACTTTAAATTCAAAAATTCCTTTAGGATTAGATTCTAATTCTTATTATTTATATAATGTAGTAAAAGAAAGAAAAGAAAAAGAACAATTAAATTATATTGATAATGAAGAGAAAAATGAAGAAGAAGAAAAAAATGAAAGTGAAAATAAAATTATTCCAACTGGAGAAATGAATTTTAAGGAAAAAGATATGATAACTTCAATAGATAAAAAACCAGAAGATAATGAAAAAGAAGAAGAAAATAATGAAAATGAAGAAGAAGAAGAAAATGAAATAACAGATCAAAAAAAATTAAGAGATATAAGAGATAAAAATTTAATGCAAAATTTAGAAAAAAATGATTTAATTAACAGAGGAGTATTACAAGATAATAATAATAATAAGGAAAATGATGATGAAGATAATAACAATAATGATAATGAAAGTAAAGGAAATTATAATATAGAAAATAATGAAGATATATTAGATAATAATAATAATCAAAATTCAGAAATTGGTTATCAAGAAGATGAAGAAAATGATCCTGAAAAATATGCTTTAATGAAAGAAAATGAAGGAAATTATATTCAAAATGAAAATAATGATAATGATAATGATAATGATGAAGAAGATATTTAGTAGAAAAATTGTTTTTCAAATTGTCAAAAAAAATATATTAAATAAATAGATTAAGGTTTTATTAGATTATTAATTTTTTTATAAAAAATAAAAAATAAGATAAATTTCCTTTTAATAAAAATTAATTTTATATAAAAAAAATGAATGACAATGTTGCTTTTGAAAATTCTAAAATTGTTCGTTCAATTTGGAAAAATACTTTCGATAAAATATTAGAAATAAAAATAGGAAATAAAAGAGCTTTAACTGAAATGAGAGAAAAAATAATGAATGATGAAAAAAAGAAAATAGATTTAAAATATAAAAAACAATATGATGAACAATTTACAGAAAATAAAATTGAAGTATCTACAGCAAAAAATCAATCAAATTTAGAAAGAATGAAAAAAAAAAATGATTGCGTAGATCAAATAATAGAGGAAACTTTAGAAAAAATAAAAGAATTTGCAAATCCAAATAATAATGAATATAAAAAATTATTAAAACAATTAATAATTGAATCAATGGTTAAATTACTTGAATCAACTTGTTATATTCAAATAAGAAAAGAAGATGAAAATTATATTAAATCAATTTTAAATGAATGTGAAAAAAATTATTCTGATTTTATGAAAAAAGAAACATCAAGAGATTATAAATGTAAATTAATTATTGATAAAGAATATTTAGATAATAACTATGGTGGAATTAAATTAATGAATAGTGATAAAAAAATTATTTTAGGTAATAGTTTACAAGAAAGATTATTATTAAGTAAAGAACAACATTTACCAGAAATTAAAAAAATGCTTTTCCCTAAAACTAAGTAATATTTTTATTTTTGAGTATAATTTTATTTAATAGAAAAAATTTTAATTATTTAAAAAATTTAATCTCAAGGGATGAAAATAATGTTTTTTATTAAAAAATACTTATAATGTTTTTTTATTTAAATTTGAAAAAAATTAATTAAAAAAAAAGTAAAAACTAAGTGAAAAATGTCAACTTCTTCGCCAAAAAAATTAACCTTTTTAAATTCAATTTTAAGAAGTAATTCTTCAAATTCAATAAACAATTTAACTAATTTCAAAAATAAAAAAGTTAGAATATTTCAAAGTAAAGATCTAACATCATCCTTAAAAGACTATATAAATAAAACAAATAGTTTAAATCAAAATAAATTTTCTTCTTCAAGACAAAAAATTTCAACTTCAAATGTAAAATTAAATCAAAATATAACAACAACAAAAAATAATAATTCACTGAAAATAAATAGTTCAAATAGAAAAAATAATAATAATTCAAAAAATAAACAAACAATAAAATCAAATAATATAAAAACAACAAATAAAAAAAATTCATCAATTAAAAATTCTAGAATAGGACATATAACAACAACAGCTTTAAAACAAAGTTCATATAATAGTCAAGAATATACTTTAAGTATAATAGAAAATTATGCTAGAGAAGTTGGAATAACAGCTTTTAATTTTAGAACTTCTGAATTTTTTATTACTCAATTTATTGATAATGAAGCTTATGTTGATACTATTACTATGATAAATTATTGGAGACCTTTAGAAATTGTTATGAATCAAAAAGGAGAAAACTCTTCTTTACATTTAATTATTAAAAATATGTTTCCTAAAATTTATATTGGATTTCAACCTAGGAAAAATTTCAATGAAGATTTTGGTAAAAATATTTATAATAATTCTGTCATTAAAGATTTATCTATTAATGAAATTTCTACAAAATATGTTTGTTTGGCTTCTTTAAGTGGATTAATTAAATATTTAGAAAATAATCCTGATTATATTTCTATTGATTCATATTATATTCATTATCATTATTTAGAAAATCATTTAAATATTTCTTTTAATTCTACTATTGATTTAGAATTACTTATGAATAAAAAAGATAAAAAAGTTTATGGTTCATTATATTCTTTATTTAAATGTAAAACTATAAGTGGAAGTAGATTATTAAGAAGTAATATTCTTCAACCTTTTGGTTTGGAAAAAGATATTAAAAAAAGAAATGATTGTGTCAGTGAATTACTTAAAAATAATAATTCATTACTATATATTAAAGAAAATATTTCTCATTTTAGAGATTTAGAAATTAATATCTCCAAATTAATGCATAAAATGAATAATATTGAAAATACTAATAATGTTTTAAAAAGTATTTTAGAAGCTATTCAAGGAATTAAATTTTGTTTACAATTACTTCCAATTTTTAATGATAATTTAAAAAATTATTTATATAGTAATAATGATGAAAATGATGATAAAAATAAATGCGAAATGTTCAAGGAAATTATTATTTTTTTTGATAATAACATTTTTAAAGATATTAGTTTGTATTTAGATAAATATATAAATGATTATACTTCCCAATTTGTATTTGATGATAAAGAAAAAAATAATAAATTATTTCAAAAAAATGATTTTATATTTTTTTTAGTTAGAGAAGGAATAAATAATGTTTTAGATGTAAGTAGAAAAACTTATTTAGATACTTTATCCCAAATATATTCTGAATTTGAAAGAATAAAACAAAGTTCAAATGATCCAACAATAAAATTATGTTTTAGTGAAAATAAAGGATATTATATAAATATTAATGAAAAATATTTTAATAAAGAAGAATTTACACTTTATAAAAAAATTAATAAAAGATATGCTTGTTCAAATAATTTTTTAATATCATTTAGTCAAAGAGTAAAAGAAATTAAATGTGATTTAATTGAAAATTCAGTAAAAAATTGTGAAAATGTAATTTCTCTTTTAAAAAAGAATATAAATTATTTATATTTATTAAGTAATTATATTGCAAATTTAGATGTTATATGTGCTTTTGCAGATTATGCACTTTCATTAGGTAAATTATATAAACCAAAAATAATATTTAATAATAATAATAAATTTAATTTTATTTATGGAACAAATTGTAGAAATCCTTTATTAGAAAAATATTTAATGGAAAAAATAGTAGATTATAATAATAATCCTTTAGTTCCAAATGATTATTTTTTAATTAATCATTTTAATTTACTTTTATTAAAAGGACCAAATGCTTCAGGAAAAACAACTTATATGAAAGAATTAGCTTTAATTATAATTTTATCTCAAATTGGATCTTTTATTCCATGTGATTATTTTTGTTTTACTTTAAGAAAATTTATTTATTGTAAATTTGATTCTAATGATTCAATAATTGATAATAAAGGATCTTTTATAAGTCAAATTATTGATATTCAAAAAATGATAAAAAATCATTCTAATAATTCTTTATTTTTACTTGATGAACCTTTTGATAATACTTATTCAATTGATGTTTTTTCAATTGCTATTTCTTTTCTTGATTTATTTTGTAAAAATTTTGAAAATTCTTTTATTATTATTTCTTCTCATAATGATATTATTAGTAATTTAAGTCAATTTTATTTTAATTCTTTTGTTGGAAGTATGGTTGTTGAATTTGAAAAAAATGAAAGTATAAATATAAATTTTTTATATAAATTTAAAATAAATTCTTTTTTTGAAAAAAATAACAAAGAAGATGATAATTATGAAGAAAATTATAATAATTATGGAATTATACTTTGTGATATGATTAAAATGAGAAATGAAGTTATTGAATATGCTAAACAATGTCAAAAAAATAATGTTTTTGAACAAAATAGTTTATTTGATCCCTCTAAAGAAATTAATTCTTTAAAAATAGTTCTTTTAAAGTTATATAAATATATTTTTGATATAATGTGTGTTAAGGAAATATTTACATTAGAAGAAGAAATTTCAATAAAATTAGAGAAACTAAGTTCATTCATTTCAAATATATTTAATTAAATAATTCATTTAAATAATAATAATAAATAGTAAAAAATTTTATTCATAACTGAAAAAAATATAAAAGAAAAAAAAATACATAAAATCAATTAAACCTTTTTAAAATAATAAAACAAGAAGAAAAATGTTTAAACAAATAGATTTCATTTCTCCTTAAATAACATTATTTTATCATGGAAATGAATCACATTCATCAAAATTATCAGGAATATTATCAATATTAGTATTTTTAGGTATTTTATCAGTTCAAATAAATTTATCAGTAGATGTAATTGCAAAACAAAATCCAACATCATTTTATTTTACAAAATTTATAAAAGAAATAGTTAATTATCCTTTAAATTCATCTTCAATTCTTCATTATCTTTCATTATTTTATAATCAAAATAAAGAAGTAGAAATTGATCCAAAAACAATTTAAATAATGGAGTTTCAATAAATGATAATATATTTACAGGAGATAATAATATATCTAAATATTCTCACTGGATTTATGAAAAATGTGAAGAAAGTGATTATACTTATACTTCAACTCAAAAAAATAATTTTATTATATCATAATGTATATCAAAATATTATAATAAAGATACTGAAAGTATTATAAGTAAAAATGATAATGAATTTATTTGGCCAACTTTAGTTCATAGTACTAGTCAAAGTAATAATTTTGAATTATGGAGTTTATATTCAAAGATGTCAAAATAATACTATTATTAATAATAATAATTATTATGATAAAAATACTCAAGATGAATATATTATTGAAATTACTGGTTATGGAATTTATTTTATAGATCATAGTATAAATGTTGAAAAATATTCTAAACCATTTGATTATGCTGTTCATCGAATTGTTAGTGAAGTAAATGATGATTCTTTTGTTTTAAATCATTTAAATTTTCATCCTGTTGTTGTTAGAACTAATGATGGTTTATTTTTTTATAATTTAAAAAATCAAATTTCATATAATTTTGATTATAATGAAAAAATTACTCATTTAAATGATGATTATAATATTTTAGGTTCTTTTAATGCAAAATACAATAGATACTTATGATAGAGCTTATAAAAAAGTTCAAGATGTTGATGGTGGAATTGATGGTATTCTTGAAATTGTTATGATTATTACAAAAATATTAATTTCTTTTTTTTTCATGATTATCAAACTATTCTTTATTTTCATTTTGAATTAAAAAACAATAATATAAATAAAAAACCCAGAATTAAATTAAATAATCCTATTATTAATTCTAGTAAAAATAATAATAATAATAATAATAATGAAAATGCTTTTGTTCAACAATATCTTTCTATTATTAGAAATATTGGTTCTAAAAGAAATTAAATTAAAAGAAGAATTTTTATATTACAAATGTTGATGATAATTATCTAAAATTAATAATAATAATGTTCAAAAATAGAAATTTAAAAAAAAAGAAAAAAGAATTAACTGGTTTAAATATTTTGGAAATGAAATTAAAATTAAAAAAAATATCTTGATTGAGAGATTAAAGGAAAAAAGGGCAAATATTATTTCACAGGAAAAATTTATTGAAAATTTTTTATTTTAAATAGGATTCAATAAAAAATGAAAAGAGATTATAATAATAATACTCATAATGATTATGAAAGATTAGATACTAAAGAAGCCGAAAATATTAATAATAATTCTTTAAATAATATTCCTTTAACACCAAGTCCTTTATTATTGAATAAGTAAGTTTTTATATGACTATTTAAGAAATGATAAAATTATATTATTAAAATTATAGTTGTATATAGTTTCTTTTTTTACATTTAAAAATAAACTTTTTATAATATAAATAGAATCAAATTTAAATTAATTGTTATTTTTTTTTAATTATTAAAATAAATGGAAAAATTCAAAATAATTCCTCAATTAATTTTTTCCTCAAATGATTATGATTATATGCTTCGTTTATGGAAAATATCTTTTCATCACAAAAAATATTTAATTCCAGCAATGACAACTTTAATAATAATAACAGCAGAAAATTTATTATATCCAATTTTATTTGGAAAAATAACAAATATAGCATCAGGAAATTTTGAAGAATTAATAAAAAACTCAAGTAAATATTTAACATTAGGAGCAATATCAAGTTTAATACTAACTTTTGATCATATATTTTCAGATTTATTTATAATGAGTTTTGTAAGAGAAATAAGAAAGGATTATTATAAATCACTTTTATTAAAAGATATAGAATTTTATGATAGTCATAAAACAAGTTATTTATTTGATATATTAACAGGTGATATTGGAGGATTAAAGAATACTCTTCTATTAGAATATACAAAAATGTTAAAAGAAATTTTCCATTTAATAGGATCAATAGCAGCAATGTTTTATGTGTCATTTCGTTTAACTTCATTATTAATATTTTTAATACCATTATTATATTTTTTAAAAAGATTATCTAATTCAATTCGTAAAAAAGATTATAATAAAGTTCATTCTTATCAAAGTACAGCTCATAATATGGTTTTAGAAAGTTTAAATAATATAAGAATAATAAAGAGTTTTTCAACAGAAAAAAAAGAATTAGAAAGATATTCAAAGAGATTAGATGAAATGTTTAATGTAGAATATAATACATTAATAAAAACACAAATAATGGATAATATAGGAAGAGGAATATTTGTTTTAGGCTTAATATTTGTATTTAAAATAGGATATTATTGGCTTCAAAATTCAGGAATAACAAAAGGAGATTTAACTTCATTTGGTATTTATTCATATATATTATATACTACATTTAATCGTTTTGGTAATTTTCAAATAAGAATAACAAATTCAATTTTATCTGCGGAAAGATTATTTAAAATAATGGATTATAAACCAAGAATAGATTGTAAAGCATTTGATGAAGAAAAAGATACAGGAATAATAAGAGAATTAGAAGGTAATATAGAATTTAAAAATGTTAATTTTAATTATCCTTCAAAAAAAGATGTTCAAGTTATTCAAAATTTTAATTTAAAAATTAAAAAAGGAGAAAAAATAGGAATTGTTGGATTAAGTGGAAGTGGAAAATCTACAATAGTAAATTTATTAGAAAGATTATATGAAATAAATGAAAATTCAAAAAGTGAAATATTATATGATGGAATAAATATAAAAAATTATAATTTAAGAAATTTTCATCAACAAATAGGATATGTATGTCAAGAACCAGCATTATTAGATAAATCAATATTAGAAAATGTAATATATGGAATAGATGAAAATTATAATGAAAATGAAGTAAAAAAATCTCTTTTAATGAGTAAAGCTGATTTTGTATATAATAAAAATTATTTTCCAAATGGAATAAATACTTTAGTTGGTGAAAAAGGAAGTAAATTATCTGGAGGACAAAAACAAAGAATTGCAATTGCAAGAGCTTTAATTAAAAAGCCTAAAATATTAATTTTAGATGAAGCTACTTCTGCTTTAGATTCTAAAAGTGAATTTGAATTACAAAAAGAATTAAATTTACTTAATAAAGATATGACTATTGTTATTGTTGCTCATAGATTAAGTACTATTAAAAATTGTGATAAAATTGTTGTTATTGAAAAAGGTGTTATTAAAGAAATTGGAAATCATCATGAATTAATTAAATTAAACGGTTTATATAAACAATTAATGGAAAAACAAATGAGTGAAAAAGAAAATATTAATGAAGATAATAATGATAATAATGAAATTAAGGAATAAAGTTTTTTCTCTTGTTTTTTATATTTTTTCATTTTTTATATATTTCTTTTAAAGTTTTTTATTTAGAATATTAAATATAATAAAAATTTTATTTATCTAAATTACATTATTCATTTAATATAAATAATTTATCAAATATTCCAAGAAAAGTAAATTAATGTAATTTTTTTTCAAAAATTTTTATTGTTTTTACAATTTAATGTTTAGTTGTTTTAAAGCTTGGGGGTTAAAAAAAATAGAATCTTTATTTTTATTCATTCCAATTTTATTCATTTCATCCATATATAATTTAGCTCTTTTTAATTGTTTAATTAATTCAGCATTAATATTATCTTCTCCAATTAAAGCACTTAAAACAATATTTTTTTCCACATTATATCTTTTTTTATAATCATTTCTTAAATATTCATTAAAAATTCTATCCATTTCTTTTTTTCTTCTTTCTTTTAAATATTCTTTCATTTGTTCAATTTTATCTAAATCTTTTAAATATTGAAATAAATCTCTCATTTGTTCATGAGTAATTAATTCACCAGATCTTTCAATTAAATCTTCTAAATCTTTTAATTTAATTACTGGAGGAATTGTAATTAATTCACTAATATTGTTTAAATGAGATAAATTACTATTATCTTGACTTTTAGCATAAGTTGAATAATCATGAAATTTTTTTTTTTCAGTTATATAAAAACTTTTCTCAAAATTACTATTTTTTTTCCCTCTTATTATTTTAAATTTAGTTACAACTTGTCTAATTCCATTTTTATTTAAAATATCTCTTGAATGATTTAATTTTTCATTTAATTCTTTTATTTTTAAAGAAACTTTTGCTAAATCAAATATAAAATCTATTCCTCCTTGATCTAAAAAATTAGGAATATAACTCATTAAAACTTTTTTTCCTAATAAATATATTTCTTTTATTATCCATGATAAACCTTCATTTCTAGTATCTTTACCTTCTTTTAATAATTTTAAATAATGAGTATATAATTGATCTTTTATTATTTTCTTAGTTTTTTTTAAATCATCTATTTCTTTTTCTATTTTTGATATTTCTTCATTTAAAATTTTTTTCTCTGAATATTTTGGTTCTAAACTAATTCTCATTGATTTTGCTTTTTTTTCATCATCTGATTTTTTTCTAAATAAATATAATTCAAATTCACTTAAATTATTAAATTTCATAAAATTAGAAGTTGTTGTATTATTTAAATCAGTTTCTTCTTTTGTTTCATTTGGTTTTATTAATTTTAATTTTTTTTTTTGTAATTTTGTTACTTTTATTTTTTCTTGACCTTCATTTATTCCTTTTATATAATTTTCTTTTTCTCTATTAAATAAAGTATATTTTTCAGGATTTGTTAAAAAAGAAATACTTAATTCTGTATCATTTATTTCTTCATCTAATATAGATATCTTTTTTAATATTTCTTCTATTTCTTTTTTTTTTTGTTTTATTTTTTCATCTATATTAGAAATATCATTTTTTAATTCATTCTCAATTTCTATATGTTCAAATCTTTGATAAATAATATCTTCTGTTTTTTCTTCATTAATTGATTTTTTCATTAATGTCATAATTGAAGGCATAATTGTTTTTAATTTATTTATTGAATGATATAATTCTATCATATCTGTTTCTCGTGTTTTATTCCTTTTTGTTTGAAATTTAAAATTTTTATTAGGATTTATACTTAATTTAATAATTGTTTCCTCATCTTTATTAAAAAGTTTTCTTAGAGTTGTATTACAATTTTCATTTTTATAAAGAGACATATTAAAAATATTATAATTTTAATTTATTTTTCTAATTATTTTATTTTTAATGATTTAATTTAAATGCAATGTTATAAAATAATTTTTATATTTATTTTTATTTTCTTCATTCTATATTTTTTAATTTTTATTTATTCAAATAATTTCTAATTTTATTGATTTTTACTGTATTTTTATTCATATATATTGAAATTTTTTGAGATAAATTGATAAAATAAAAAAAGGAAAAAATATCATATAAATAAAAAATAATATTTAAAAGAGTAAAAATTATCAATCAATAAAGGAATATCATATAAAAAAATTAATAAAAATTAGTTAAAAATAAAAATTAGAGTAAAAATAAGTAATAATGATAATATGTAAAAGATAAATATATCTCTACAATAGAACAATGAGAAATATAAATATTTATACATAAGAACAAAAAATGAACAATATTTTTAACTTAGAATAAAAAAGGATATGTATCCTATTTTGTTCTGTTATAAGATATTTCATACATTCACTTTAGAATGGAATAACTTTTATATTTTTTTAAAAAATTAATTTTTTATAAAAAAGAAGTTTACAATTAATCTTTTCTTCAATTTCATAAAATTTAAAAATAAAAATTTTATTCATAAATATTTTTTATTTATTAATTTATTATGGAATAATTAATAATTAATTTATAATTCTTAATATTAAAATAATTTCATAAATATTAGTCATTAATTCATTGTTTTTGATTATTTTCAGAATCTCCAACACATTTTATCATTACATTTACAAACTTTTTGTCTATATCTATATAGATTACATGAATCTGGAACATTTACAAAATTATTCGCATTTCTTGTAATCACATCTGAAAAACCTAGAGTTCTTAGTATTTTATTTAAATTTTTACAATTATAAAATAGATAATCCATATTCTTCACCCAACCAGTATAAAAATTAGAAACATCTAATGTAGTAAGTGAAGCCATATTATAAAACATATGAGTCATATTAATGACTTGAGAAACATTCAAATTCGAAAGATTTAAAGAAGTAAGTGAAGTCATTTCAGAAAACATATATCCCATATCAATTACTTTAGATGCCTTAAAATTAGAAAGATTTAAAGAAGTAAGAGATTTCATATTATAAAACATATGATTCATATCAGTAACTTGAGAAGTATTAAAATTAGAAAGATTTAAAGAAATAAGAGATTCCATAGAAGAAAACATAAAACACATATCAGTAACTTGAGAAGTATTAAAATTAGAAATATCTAAAGAAGTAATTGAGTTCATACTACCAAACATAAACCACATATCAGTAACTTGAGAAGTATTAAAATTAGAAAGATTTAAAGAAATAAGAGATTTCATATTATAAAACATAAAACACATATCAGTAACTTGAGAAGTATCAAAATTAGAAATATTTAAAGAAGTAAGAGATTTCATAGAAGAAAACATAGAATTCATATCAGTAACTTGAGAAGTATCAAAATTAGAAATATTTAAAGAAGTAAGAGATTCCATAAAAGAAAACATAGAATTCATATCAGTAACTTGAGAAGTATTAAAATTAGAAAGATTTAAAGAAATAAGAGAACTCATATTAAAAAAAATACCACTCATATTAGTAACTTGAGAAGTATCAAAATTAGAAATATCTAAAGAAGTAAGAGATTTCATATTATAAAACATATGATTCATATCAGTAACTTGAGAAGTATTAAAATTAGAAATATTTAAAGAAGTAAGGGATTCCATATTATAAAACATATAACTCATATCAGTAACTTGAGAAGCATTAAAATTAGAAATATTTAAAGAAGTAAGGGATTCCATATTATAAAACATATCACTCATATCAGTAACTTTAGAAGCATTAAAATTAGAAATATTTAAAGAAGTAAGAGATTTCATATAAGAAAACATATGATTCATATCAGTAACTTGAGAAGCATTAAAATTAGAAATATTTAAAGAAGTAAGTGAAGTCATTCCAGAAAACATATATCCCATATCAATTACTTTAGATGCCTTAAAATTAGAAATATTTAAAGAAATAAGAGATTCCATATAAGAAAACATATGATTCATATCAGTAACTTGAGAAGTATTAAAATTAGAAATATTTAAAGAAGTAAGTGAAGTCATTCCAGAAAACATACCACTCATATCAGTAACTTGAGAAGTATTAAAATTAGAAAGATTTAAAGAAATAAGAGATTCCATAAAAAAAAACATATCACTCATATCAGTAACTTGAGAAGTAACAAAATTAGAAATATTTAAAGAAGTAAGTGAAGTCATTCCAGAAAACATATAACTCATATCAGTAACTTGAGAAGTATTAAAATTAGAAATATTTAAAGAAATAAGAGAACTCATATAATAAAACATACCACTCATATCAGTAACTTGAGAAGTATCAAAATTAGAAATATCTAAAGAAGTAATAGAGCTCATACTATCAAATATAGAATTCATATCAGTAACTTGAGAAGTATCAAAATTAGAAATATCTAAAGAAGTAAGAGATTCCATATTATAAAACATATAACTCATATCAGTAACTTGAGAAGTATTAAAATTAGAAATATTTAAAGAAATAAGAGATTTCATATAAGAAAACATACCACTCATATCAGTAACTTGAGAAGTATTAAAATTAGAAAGATTTAAAGAAATAAGAGATTTCATAGAAGAAAACATATGATTCATATTAGTAACTTGAGAAGTATTAAAATTAGAAATATTTAAAGAAGTAAGGGATTCCATATAAGAAAACATATAACTCATATCAGTAACTTGAGAAGTATCAACATTTTTTAAATTGATTGTACTAACAGAATTCAAATATGTAAAATAGTATTTAAAAAAAGAATTACAATTTCCTTTAAATTTAACATTTTCTTCAGTTTTTATTGTTTTTATTATATTTCTTCCTATATCATTAAATGTGATTTTATTCGCTTTTGTATCTAAAATTTTATCTCCCCATTTAATTTCATCTTCCATTGAATATTCTCCTGAAGTAAAAGTAAGACTTTTATCAGTTGAATCATATACTATTGTATTAGGGGAATATTTAATTTCATCATCACTTAAACTTTCTTCTTCATTATTTTTATCATCACTTAAACTTTCTTCTTCATTATTTTCATCATCACTTAAACTTTCTTCTTCATTATTTTTATCATCACTTAAACTTTCTTCTTTATTATTTTTATCATCACTTAAACTTTCTTCTTCATTATTTTTATCATCACTTAAACTTTCTTCTTCATTATTTTGTTCTGTTTGATTACTTAAAGCCTTATCATTTTTTTTTTTTTTATTGGTTGTCAATCCTAAAATTAATATAATAGTTACTATTACTATTACTATAATTAATGGTATAATAATTGATTTAATTTGACATTTATTTTTAGATATTGTTGTTATTTTATTATCTATTTTGTTATCTCCTATTGTTCTAATATAAATATGTTTAGTTGTTATATCTCCTAATATTGTTGTTTTATTGTCTCCTATTGTTTTAACATATATTGTTGGTTTTGTTGGAGTTGTCATTTCTATTTTTTTTAAAAAGTGTTTAATATTTGAAATATTAAAATAATATCTATAATAACAAAAAATAGACGAAAATAAATAATACATTATCATCAAATTAATATTCAAAAAATAATTTTATCAATTTTTTGAATTTAATTAATCTTATTTAAAAAAAAGAAGTATATAAATATCAAAATTAAAAATTCTATTAAAATATCTCATTTAAATCATTAAAAATGAAATTTAATACAAAAATATATGAAGATTATCCATTATCATTTTTAAATAATGATGAAATTCATTTAGATTGTGAAATTCAAAATGAAACATTTTTATTTGAAAATAATGAAAATATGATTAAAGAAGAAATAATTGGAAAACAAGAAAAAGAAGATAATATTTATCAAAATATTTCTGAAAAAATTACTGTTACAACAGAAAATAATAATTTTTTAGGATTTTCAAAAATAAAAAAATCAAATGTTAATAATGAAATTATTAAAAATAATCATTTAAAAAAAAAAGGAAGGAAAAAAAAAATTGAAAAAAATATCTTTGAATGTTATAATAATCATAATAAATTTAAACCTGATAATATTAGAATTAAAATTAAAGGTCATTTCCATAATTTTATCATTAAATTTTTTAATGAAAAAATTCGATGTTATTATAAATATCAAAGATTTAAATTTAGAAAAATTTCATATGTAATTACAAAGGATGTTACAATAAAAAATAACATTGATTTAATGAATATGAATTTAGGTGATTTTTTATCTCAAAATGTTTCTAGTAAATATAAATGTGAAATTGATGTTAATAAAAAAATTGTAAATAATTTAAAATTAATATTTCAAAAAGAATTTAATCTTACATATTCTTATTTTTATAAAAATGTTTATATTAATCCTAATATTAGAGAAATGAAAAGAAAATATGGAATAAAAAAATATATTGAATTTTTTTATGATTTAATTAAAAAAAATAAAGATAATAATTATCAAAAAATTTTACTTGAAATTGCTAATAATCATTTTATTGAAATTTATAGTAAAACAAAATATGAAAATAAAGATATCAATTTTAATACTAGTCATTTAATAAAAAAGTAAAATTAATTATTTTAAAGGAAAATAATTTAACTTTTAAAATAAATACAAATAATAAAAGTTAAAATGAGTAATTAAAAAAAAATCTTTTGAATAAATATTCTAAAACTAATAAAATTGTTATTAACTATAATTATATAAATAATTCAAAGAAAATCTTAACAAAAGTTATAATTGATAAAATTAGTTTTTATTAAATTTTAAATGTTCATTCATTTTTAAGATATCATCAGTATAATTATATTCAATATCATGAATACATTTATCAATTTCTTGTACTTTTTCAATATTTCTATTATCAATTTCTCCATAAGTTTGTGTTTTAATAATTAAATTATGTATTTTTTCAGGTATATTCATTTTAGAAATATTTTGTTTAAATCTTGAAGAATATCCATGTAAATTTGATCCATTTTTTATATTTATACTATGAATATAAATAATTTATTATACTTTTGTTTTTCAGGTATATTTTTATTATATTTATTTATATAATCATATATTTCTCTTTCACTTTCATCAAAATGTTTTTTTCTTACTTCCTCATATAAATTATTTAAATCTTCTTCCATTTGAATATCATGTATTTTTTGTATTTTTTTATTCATTCTTGTACTTATATCTTTATAATTTATATTATTATTTTGATTCATAATTACACTTTTTCTAAAAGAATTTGGTTGAATACTAAAAAATAAAGGTTCATTCATTATCATACTTTTATGATTTCTACTTTTTTTCATTGATTCAGAAATATTTAAAGATTTTAAATTAATTTTATTATTATTTTCATTTATTTCTTTTTTATTTTCTATTTCATCATCTTTTTCTTCATTATTATTTTCAAATTTATTATTTTCTTCATTTTCACTATTTTCTCTTACAAATTGTTTTAAATTATTACTAAAATTAATATTTAAATTATGACTTTTAGTTTTTTTATGTTTTGAAGTAAAATTAGTTTCTCCAGTAGAATTTAATTTAGATAAATTATTATAAATATCAAAATAACTTGTTTTTGTTGAAGAAATAATATTTTGATAATCACCATTATTACCTTCAAAATAACTTATTGTTTTATATTCATTATCAAAATTAAAATTAAGATCTTCAATTGTTTTTTTTGTTTGTTTAATATCTTTTTTTAAATTTCTAATTCTCTCAGAAATACAAAATTTATCTTCATCATCTTCATGAGAATTTTCTTTAAATTGAACTTCTGTTTTCAATTTAAAATTTTCATTTTTATGATGTCCTTTTAATATATTATCTACTTTTTCTAAATATTGTTCAAGTTGTTTTCCTTCTTTTTTCCCAGTTATATTTAATGTAATTTGATAATTATTATTATTATTTTCTAAAAAAATAGATTTTGAAAATAAATTATTTTGGTCAGAAAATAATTTATTAGTATCATAACCTTGTTCTTTATATCTTTTTAATAAATCTTTATATAATATTTTATCTCTTTTTATTTGTTTATTTGTATTATTACTTATTGAAACTCCTTTATAACCTTTTGAAAAAGTTTTTATTTCTTTTGATATTTGTGATAAAAATAATTTTTTTTGTTTTAAATTATTCTGAAAATCAATTAATTTATTTCTCATTATATCTTTTTTTGATGGTATTTTTTTTGCTCCATCTTTTATAGGAACAAATTTTTCAGAAGTATATAAATGAGGTTTTAATGCATATCTAAAATTTTTTTGAGTATTATATGGTAATTTTAAAATTGCTCTTTCTATTTCTGGGGATAAATGTTTATGTTTCATTTTTTTTTGAAAATTAAATATAATTTAATTTGTTAAGCATCTTTGTTTTTTTATTTTTATTTTTTTTCAAAACATTAATTTTTATGATAGATTTAAAATATTTTTAAATATTTAGTATTTTTAAAAAATGAACGAAGAAACAAAAAAATATCAAATCAAAGAAGAATTAATTGAAAATAATAAAATGGAAATTGAAGAAGAAAATAATGAAAAACAAGATAATAATATACTAAATGTTCGAAATGAAAATAAAGAATTAACAAAAGAAAAAAATACTTTAATTATTGAAAATTTACAAAATAAAATTCAAAATTTAGATATTTCACAAGAAAATATTGAAAAAACATCTTTATCTATATTAAAAGAAATTTACTCTCATCCTCAATTATTAGAAAACATAATTTTCATGTTAAAAGAAAAAATTATACATTATAAAGGAAATTCAATTGAATATTTATATTTAATAAGTGATATTTTAAATAGGTTTAAATCAGATTCAAATAATAAATCAATAAAAATAAATTTATTAGATATTTTTTATAATGAATTATTAAATATTATTCCTTATTTGTCAAAAACTTTAAATACAAAAATAAATCAAGAATTAAATAAACTTTTTATTATTTGGGAAAAATTGAAAATATTTTCAAAAGAACAAATTGAAGTTTTAAAATTTTATAAAACACTTTCTTTAGAACCTGAATTAAATGGTACAAAACAAGAAAATGAGATTTTATTTAATTTAATTAATAATAATGTTTATACTTTAGATAATTATTTATGTGAATATTCAAAAGAAATTGATGCTTTAAAAGAAACTGAAGAAGAAAATAAAAATAAACATAGAAAAAATATTTTAAAAATGACTAAAGATATTATCAGTGAACAGATGAAAGTTTATTTAAATCACATTAAATATATTAAAAATTTAGATTCAATGCTAGATAAAATTTCAACTTTTAAGAATTATCATAAAGTACTAGAAAATAATAAAATTTAATAAATACCAAATTAAAAATTGAAGTTGTTTATTTTTATTTTATTTATAGAAAATTAATATATTAAAAAATAAATTCAAACTATTTATTTTTAATTTATATTAAACAAAATATTATATATAGAACATAATATTTTAAAAAAGTAAATTATATTATTATCTTTTATAATTTTAAATTCTTCCAATAATTTCTTAATATTATTTTAATATTTGAGAATTATTATATTGTTGAATAAAATCATTTTCTATATTATTTTGCTTATCAATTATATTATTATTTGAATTATCTAGTTGTTGAATTAAAGTATTAATTTTAATTGGAGTTTTATTACGTTGAAATTTTTTGAAATTATGAAATTTTAATTCTTTATTTTTGAATTTTATACTATATGGAATTATTTTCTGTTTTTTTAATTGTTTTTGATTTGAATTATTTGAATTTAATGTTTCATATATTTTATTTATATCATTTTGATTTAAATTAATATTTATTTTTGGTAAATGTAAATTCACATTTGAGTTACTATTATTCCTTGATCTTAATTTAATTGAATCAATTGTTTGCTGTTTATTATTATTATAAAAATGATTAAAATTTTTTTTTATGTTTAAACTATTTCTGTTTATTTTTCTATTGAAAGAATTATAATTTATAATATTATATTTTTCTTTTTTATTTTGAGAATTAGAATAAACAAGATTATTATTAATAGATTGATTCTGATTTAAAATATTATTATTATCTATATTTGATAAATTCTGATTAATTCCTTCAAAATAAGAATAATTATTTTGGTCTTGACTATATGACTTATCTTTATGATATTTATCTTTTTTATTAAAAGCTGAAATAGCTCTTTTTTTATCTGCTTCGGAAAAATTATTGTTTTGAAGGTGAAAATTCCTCTGAATATGTCTTCTAATATTTTTATCAAATATTTTTATTGGGCTTGTAACTTTATTTTCATTTAATTGTTTTTTATTGATTTCTTCAATATTTTCAACTAATATTTCATTATTTTGTTCAATAAAGTTTATATTATCTTCTTCTTTTATAATACTTTCATTATTTGATTTATCCGCTTTATTAAATGATTTATTATCATTGTTTAGATTAAACAATTTTTTTTTTAAATAAATAGGATTATATTCATTATTTCCATTTTTTGAATTAATTTTTACTGGATAATTATTATTATTAATATTATTAATATAACTAAGATTATTAAAATTTATATTTATTAATGAAATATCTTTATTGTTATTATCAGTTAAATGATTCAATAGATTATAACGACTATGAGATTGAGACCTTTCTGGAATTCTAACTGGATAATTAATAAGATTGTTATTATTTTTATTTTCATGAATAACATTATCTGTTGGAATTATTTGATTTATTATACTATTATTTTTGAAAATATTATTCTGAGAATTAGATTTTTCGATATTTTTTTGAATAAAATGATAATTAATTAAATTTGAATTTTGTTTTTCTATTTCTTCTAATATTTTTTCTGCTTTTTCATTACTATCATTAATTTGATTTTTTTTATTATTATAATTATCATTAATATTTTTTTGAGATGGATTTTGTTCAAAAATTGAATTTACTTGATTGGAAATATTAATATCATCTTTTAAATTATCTAACATTAAATTTACTGGATTTTTACGATTTAAATTACTATCATTTCTATATAAATAATTATATTTATCACTTATATTTTTAAAAAGAGGAGAAGGATTAATAATATTTTGTTCACTATAATGATAATTTAAAATTTTGTCTTTTTCAACATTTGAAAGTTTTCTAAAATGATAATTTTCATTTGGTTTTTTATTTGTGATTTTATCATGTAAAAAACTTATAAGATCATCTGTTTTATTTAAATTAATTTTTGGTAATTTATTTCTCATTTGTATACTAGCACTTTTAATATTTCTTCTACTATTAGAAGAAGAATATCTATTTTTAGGTAAAAACAAGTTAATATCATTTAATCTTTTTGGCATTTTAATTGTATTTAAAAGTTTATTATTATCTCCTTCATTATGACTGAAATTATTTTCATTATAATTTTTATTTAAAAATTCTTCATTTTCAAAAATATCTTTATCATTAAATTGGCAATTTTCATTATCATTATTAATATTATTAATAAAATCATCATCATCAAAAACTGAGAATTGTTTTCCTTGTAAATTAAACATTCCAATTTGTTTATTAATAATATTTAATAACTGTCCACAATTAGGTCTATTACTAGGATTAGTTTGTAAACAAATAAAAACAATACCACTTAAAGCTCTAGAATAAATTTTAGGAATAGGATCATAAATACCTTTCATAACTTTATCATAAACATTTTTCATAGAAGTTCCTCTAAAAGGAGCTTTTAAAGAACAAATTTCATATATTAAACAACCTAAAGACCAAATATCACTTTTAAAATCATATGATTTATTATCCCAAACTTCAGGTGAAGCATAATATGGAGTTCCTGTTTGAGTATTATGTAAATTATTTTTTAATATTTTACTTACATTTAAATCACCTATTTTTACTATATTATCATTAAATAAAAATATATTTGCTGATTTTATATCTCTATGCATTATTTTATAATCATGTAAACTTTTTAAACCTTTTATTATTTGAATTATCATATTTAATATTTCATATTCTGTAAAATATAAATTTTTTCTTTGACGAATTGATATTTTTTTTTCTAAATCTCCACATTCTGCAAATTCCATTACTAAACAAAGACAATTATTTATTTTGTCAAAAAAGGATTCTTTATATTGTACTATATTTTTATTATTAATCGATGCTAATATTCTTATTTCATTTAATGAATTTTCTTTTTCTTTTGGTTTCAATTGATTTAAATATACTTTTTTTAAAGCATAAATATTATTATCTGTTCTTCTTTTTACTTTATAAACTGTTCCAAAAGAGCCTCTTCCTAATTCACATATTATTTCAAAGTCTGACAATGATGATTGAATTGAATCTTCTTTATTTATTTTAGGATAAAAGGGATTTAACATTTATGTTGTTTTTTTAAAAAAATTTCAAAATAATTAGAATTAGTTTTTATATGATTTTAAATTATAAAAAAATAGTATTAAAAAATCAATCATTTTTTGAGAGAGATTTAAGAAAAATTTATATTTGATTAAAAAAATGTATTTTCTTTTTTATTCTTTTTAGAATCTCTGAACAATTTGATATAATTTTAAAAATCAATCTTTTATATTAAAATATGTATTAATTTTTTATTCATTTTTATTTTAAATTTTGATTTTTTTTAATATATTTATATATTTTTATTATAAATGAAACAAGTTGGAAATACTTTATCAAATGAATTAAAAAAACTTGTATCAAGTAAAAAAAATGAAAATAATCTTGATAATTTAACAAATACATTAAAAATTACTTTAATTTATAAAGATATAACAATTTTTGGAGATTATATACCATATCAATTCAGAGGAGTAACTCATTTATTATTATCTAATAATAAAATTTCTAATTTAAATGGTATTCAACAATTTCCAAATTTAACTCATTTTTCAATTGCTTTTAATTATATAGAAGATATAAAAGAATTTGATAAAATTTTTAATAAAAAAATATTACTTTCACTAAGTGTAAAAGGAAATTTATTTTGTAAAAATCCTCAATCAAATATAAAATTAATTAAAAAATTTCCTAGATTAAAATATTTAGATTCTTTTAAAATAACAGATGCAACATATAAAGTAATAAATGAAAAAGATAATGTTGGAAAATTATTATTATTTTTTTTTGATTATATGAATGAGAAAATAGAAACAGTTAAAAAGGTATCACAAAAAATAAGATTGAATAATGAATATTATAATCAAGTAAATTATTTTACAAGTGTCGATAAAATAAATGAATATTTAAATAGAATTAGATATCTTTTAAATATAAATAATTTAATTAATGTTGATAAAGAATATATTACAAAATATTTAAATTCTTCAATTAATCCAAGTGTACATATTATTAAAAAAATTATAGGAAAATTTATTCCTACTGATAAAATACCAAAAAATTTTGATGTTAAAAAATTTAAAAGTCTATATTCTCAAATTTTTTTAGAAGTAATTCAATCATATGAATCAAAAAAAAATAAAGCTGAATTACCTTTTTATTTAAATTATTTATTAATTTCATCTTCACCTCTTTTTGAAAAATTTTTAATTGAGAAATCAAAAGAAATATTATTAAATAAAGCAAGTAATTCTCAAGAAAGTTTAAATTTAAATTTAATTCCAAGAAATGAAATGATTGATTATATATGTAAAAATTTTAATGAAATTTTATCAACTTATTCAACTTATTCTTTAAATGAAATTCATAAATTTCAATTTTTAAGTTTTTATTATATGAGTAATGGAAAGGATGAAGAATTTATTAAAATTAAAGATAATGATATTTTAGAAATATTTAAAAATAATGGAAAAGAATTTATTCAATTAAATGGTTTAATTAGAACAACTTGTAAATTTTTAAATGAATTTTATTGTGATTCTTTTCCAATTTTTGCTTTAAATTTTGATTATATGAGAAATATTATGATTATTGTTCAAAATAAAATTAAAAGTTATATAATGGAATTTTTTGAAATTAAAAAAATTTTAAATGAGTTATTTGAAATGAAAAATAAAAATGTTTTTTTAAATCAACCAACTGAAAAAACTATAAATTTAAATTTAAAAAAAAAGAATTCAAGTAAATTAAATAAATATAGAAGTTTAAGTCAACAATCATTTTCAAATGAAAATGAATTATCTCAAAATAAAAATAATTATAATGATTATGAAAACGATGATTTAACAAATTATTATAATCCAAATATTAATTCAAGTAGTTTTAATAATAATCCAGAAAAAAAGAAATATATAAATAAAAGTAGTTCTCCAATTCAAAATAATAAAGATAATAATTATCAAAAAAAAGCTTTTAAAGATACAGGTCATAATTTACTATTAAAAAATAATAATAAAAACATGAAATTTAATAATATTAAAGTTTATCGAAATGATACAGGAGAAGAATTAGAATTATCTGAATTAGAAAAAAAAAAATTAGAATATGAAAAAATTAAAAAAGAAAATGTTTCAAAAAATAAAAATAATAATACAAATAATTCAAATGAATCTAATTATGTTTATAATCCATTTAACCAAATAAATTATAAAATTTCGCCTCCAAGTGTTACTCAAGAAAATTTAAATAATAGTAATTTTATAAATTCAGATTTGTCAAAAAATAATAATCAAGAATTATCAAATTTGGAAATATCAAGAAAAAATTATTATAATAGTTTAAGCGATAATTCAAATCCAGAAAATGATAAAAATTTATCTAATTTAGAACGTTCAAAACAAAATTATTATAATATAAAAAAGAACAATAATGATTCTTATCAAAATAATTTTTTTATACCTAATAAAAATGAGTTGTTTACTCTTGGAGAGAAAGAAGAAAAAAATAAAAATAGAAAATATGAAAATACAAAAAATAATTTAAATAATAATGGTAATCCCTTAGTTACTAAATTATCAAATATTGCGAATGGAATTTCAGTTCTTAATTATTTGATTAATAAAAATATTTATGATTCTTTTATTAAACAATTAAAATTTAATAAATTATTCTCAAATCTTACAAGATTTATAATTCGTTTATATCGATTATATATTTATTTATCAAAGAAAAAATTTATTAATAAATTAAAAGATTTAAAAAAAGTAAATTTTGCTTTTTATAAAATTAGGAAAAAATATGCAAAAATAATCTTTATGAATGCATTAAAACAAAATTTTTTAATGTGTAAATATGAACAAAATTTATATATAAGAAAATTAAAAGCAAAAAGTTTATATGGTTTATATAATAATAAATTAAAGAAATTGCATAAAAAAAATAAAGATAATAATGCATTAGCATTTTATTACCAAACAATTATAAAGAAATTATTTTTAATGTTAAAATTTAATTATCATAATTCAGAAAAATATCAAAAAAGACAGTTATTAAAATATCAAATGAAAAAGCAAAGTTTATCAAGTGGAGATTCAAATGATGAAAATATAAACAAAGAAGGTTATGATTTAACAAAATATAATAATAAAATATTTAATTTCTTTCATTCAAATGATGATGAAAATGAAGATGAAAAAAATGCAGAAGAAAATTTTGAAAAATATAATAAAATGTTTAATCAAGAAAATTTACAAGAAATTCGAAATAAAATAAAAGAAGAAAATGAAATAAATTTAATTTCAGATAATTTAAAAGAAAATTCATCAGCAACTGACATCAAAAATAATAATAATAATATAGATAATTTATTATTAAAATTAGAGAATAAATATAATAAATTTATAAAAAAATCAAAATCAAAATATAATGTATCTTTTTTAACAGGAATATCAGATTATAATAAAGAAGATAAAGCAAAAAAAGAATATAAAAGAGGAAAAAGTGATATAATGAAAGATTATGGTTCTCATATAAATTATGGTAAAAAAAAAAGTACAATAAGTGGAATAACTTGTCCTTATTGTTCTGCTGGAATTCCTCATGATGTTTGTGTTGGAAATTCAAATGGTCCAATTGATGATGTTTTAGGTCTTCCTAAATTTTTGCAAAGAACTCAAAATTTTGCTCATAAAAAATTATAATTTTATTAATTTAATTTATTTTTTCTTTTTTTTGAATTTTTATATCTTTTTTTTATAGATTTTTCCAGTTTTAATTTTATATATTTTTGTAATTTTGATTAATATATTATTTTTTTTAATATCAAAAAAAATGAATAATTTAATTATAACTATTATTACGAATAATGATATTAAAATTTAAAAAAAAATATAATAAAATAATTCAAAAAAAAAATATGTCTGACAAACAAATAAATTTCTTCTTAATATCCTTAATATTTTTATTAATAAGAATAAAAGCCCAAAATAAAATAGAATTAAATAAAACAATAACAAGTAGAATACGTAATGATGATTCATATGAATATTATTCTTTAATAATACCAAATGAAACAGAATCAAAAAAATATATTTTAGTATTTAAAGTGAAAGAAGATCAAAATGATTTAAAAGGAGATGAAGAACTTTTTAGTGATCCAGATATTTATGTTTCAAAAAAAAATAAAAATCCAAAAAATTCAAAAGATTCAGAATATTATTCTGAAAAATATGGAAGTGATATTTTAACAATTCCATCATCAGAAGTAAATGCAAATGATACTTTTTATATTGGAATGTATTGTCAATATTCATGTAAATATGAATTAATAGCTTATTTATCAGAAGAAGTTGAAATTGAAATTGGTAAAATGTATTTTATAGATTTAAATGAAAGATCATCTTTAAATTATTTAATTAAAATACCAGAAAATTCAAATTTTGAAGAATTAAATATAGTTTCAAATGCTAATTCATTTACAAAATATAAAATATTTGTTTCAAAAGAAAATCCTTCTTCTCAAAATTCAATAAAACCAATTCCTTCTTTTATAAGTGGATATACTTTTGTAATAAGTAAAAATTCAAGAAATTATTGTACAAATTGTTCATATCATATTTTAATTGAAAGTGAAAATGAAGATGTTGAAATAAGTTTATATGTTTTTTTCCAAGATTCAATTACTAATATTATTGCAGGAAATCCTATTCAAGATGCTCTTAAACATATTAGTAAAAGATGTTTTTCTTTTCCAGTTGGTTTAAATTATAAAGATGAAAAAATTGTTTTAAGTATTTCTTTATATTCTGGTTATGGTTTATTATTTATTGAAGGTTGGGAACATTATAATTATACTTATGATCGAATTATAGATAATAATAATACTTATGAAATTTTAGGAGAAAGAAGTATACTTTTATCTAAAAAAGAATTTAGAGAATTTGATTTAAAAAATAGAGATTTTGAAGGAAAAGATTCTATATTATATTTTTGTGTTTATTCAAAAATGAAATGTCATATAATTTAAAAATATATTATTTTAGTCAAGCACAAGAATTACAAGAAAGTAATTTTATTTTTCCAAAACATGAAGTTACTGGATTTTTAGAAAGTGGTGGTCTTACAAGTTATATATTAATTGAATATAGTTCAGTCTCAAAAAAACAAAAATCTAATATATCAGTAAATTTCAAATCAATTTCTGGTTATCCAAGTGTATTTTTATATTATTGTTTAAATGATGAAGAATGTTATTTTGATAAAGAAAAATATAATGAAAAATATAAAGCAAATGAATTAATTCAAAGTTCATATTCATCATATTCAGAATATGTAATATCAATTCAAGGAAAAGATAATAAATGTTATAGAGAAGAATATGATGAATGTGAAATGATGATATTAATATCATTTTTTCCATTATTTGATATTTGTCAATATAAAATAAATATAAATGTAGAAGAAAATTCAATGATAATGTCACCAAGAACAACTTATAGATCAATAATACCAAATGGAAAAAGTGATTTATATGAAATAAATATAAATGATCCAGAAGTAATATCAATTGTTATTGTTTTAAATACTCAAAATGGAGAATGCTCATTAACTGCTTATGAACAAAATATAAATGATAATGAAAAACAAAAAGAACTTATTGATGTTTCTTATAATGATGATTTTATGCCAAATGTTATTAGAATAACTCCTAAATCTATTAAAAAAGATAATTTAATTGGAACTTATATTGTAGAAGTTTATGCTGAAAGCTTTTCTTCTTATAATATTTATTATTATGTTACTTATAAAAAAAAAGAAGAAGAAGAAGAATTTGAAGAAATTAATTATGAACAAGTTACTATGACTTTAAATGAAGGAAATATGATTCTTGATTATTTTCCTAATGATTTAAAATATAAAATTTATTCTTATACTCCTTCTTCAACTATTTATAAAGAAGATATTAAATTTATTTTAAATTCACAAAATGTTAAATTTAAATTTAAAGTTTTTTTGGACCTTAAATTTTTTAAATATGATAAAAAAGGTAAATCAAATGATGAAAAAATTAAAGGTTTTACTTGGGAAAGTGATTCAAATGATGAATTAGTTATTAAAAAAGATGATCCTAAATATAGTAATGATGTATATTATATTGTTGTTTATTTAAAAAATGAAATAAATGATTTTTTAGATAATTCAGTTTTAAAATTTTTTATTGGAGTAACTAAAACTGAAATACCTTTTATTTTATATGATGGAATAGAACAATTTCATACTCTTTCAAAAAATTATACAAATCAAAATTTCTGGTTTATTCATAATAATTTTGAGAAAAGTTTAGAATTATCTTTTACTGTTTTAATTGGTAAAGCAGATATATTTATTGATGTAAATATAATAAATGAAACAATTATAAAAAAATTTGAAAGTAATATTAATTCAAATAATACAAATAATAATGTAAAAAAATTTCCATCATTAATATCATTAATAGATTTTGATTATTCTGATTCAATAGTTTTAGATATAATTATTTAAAAAAAAATTGTCAAAAAAAAGAAAATAGTAAAAGTAAAAATCCAGCTTGTCCGGTTTTTATTTATATCAAATCCTCAAAAAAGATGTTAAACTATGATTTACATTGTAAATTTTCTCTATCTGTTTTATCATCAGAAAATACAATAGAAACTTTAACATTAGGACTAAATAAAAAAGGTTCTGTCAAAAATGGAGAATATAAATATTATTTAATAGAAGAAGTTAGAAAAAGAAAAGGTTTAAAAATATCAGTTAATTTTGAAAAAGGAAAAAATTTTTATGAAAATTTTAGAAAGAAAAGAATATTCTAAAAAAAATTTATATCCAAATGAAAAGGATTTTACTTTTAAAGGAACAATGTCATATAATGGAAAAGAAATAAATGTTCCAGAATCATCTTTAAATAAATATAATGAAAATTTAAAAATAAATATGTTGATTGCAGTAAAAAGAGAAAATTATTATTCCTTATCAAAATAGTACAAATAATTATACAATATCATTTTCATATCCTACAGAAGTAGAATATTTAGTACAAAATAAACCATATTTTAGTTATTTAAAATCAGGAGAAAAAAAATATTATAGTTTATATTTTGATTCATCTGCTCAAAATATATATATTTCATTAAGTAATATGAATGGAGATGCAGATTTATTTTTAAATTATGGAAAAGAAAATTTACCTTCTCCTCAAAAATATGATTGGAGTTCATCAAGAATAGGACATCAATATATTGATATAAATTTAGATGATGAATATTTTAAAAATAAAAATAATAATAATAAAAGTTTAGAAGGTTATTATACTTTATTAATTGTTTGTTATTCTGATACTTCATATACTCTTTATATTTCTTCACATAAAAATTTAGTTATCCCTCTTCTTGATAATTCTCCTATGAATTGTGAATGTGGTTTAAAAGGAGAAAAATGTTATTTTAGATATGATGATATTTATTCTTTAGATGAAAATATTAAAAATAATCAAATTATTTTTACTAATCAATTTTATTATGGTGATGGTAAATTATATGCTAAAATATCAAATGAAAATGAATTAAATAATGTTGATAATAAAGATAAATTTTTTAATATTTTCCCTAATTCAGAAAATAATGATGCTTCTACTGAAACAAGTAAACAAAGAAATTATTTGAAAATTAATGTTGAAAAAGAAAAATATATATAAGATTCTATTATTCTTTTAACTTTTGAATGTGATGAACCAACTGATGTTGAAATAAATACTGCTTCTTTAAATTATGATAATTCATATGATATTTTAGATGAAAGTAGAGATAATATTTATTATTTAAGATATAATAAAAATAAGGAAAAAGAATTATTACTTTCATTTTTAAATTTGGAAAATAAAAGTTTAATGTATACAATTCATTCTTATGTTGGAAAAGGAAATATTGAAATTTTTACTAATGAAAGTAAATATGATGAATTAAGTCAAACATTAAAATATCAAATTGAAAAATTTAATAATTTTAATGTTGATTCAAATGATGAAACAAATGCTCCAGAAACATATTCAAGTTATCTTAAATCATCAAATAAAATATATAATACTCCAATTTACTTTAAAATTAAACCTTATTCTGATTTTGGATTTTTTATTAATTTATATTCTGAAGATAAATGGGAAAAAATTATTATTGGAAAATCAAAAGATTTTGTTTTAATAAATGATAAAATGATTGGTTATTTTGATATTTATGATGAATATGATTCAATTGAATTTTCACTTTCATTGAAAATATGCAAGTTTTTGAAGCAAATGTATATATTAAAATAAATAATTTACAAAAAACTTTTAATGAAAATGAATCATATAATTATAATATACCAACTGAAAGTAATTTTGATTATAAAGAAAATACAGACCCTTATTTAGGAACTTTATCTATTAGAATTGATGATTTACCCAGAAGAAAATAAATTTATTAGAGTTTTATTTTTGGTAAAAATTAATAAAGTTTCAAATTGGAAAGATAATTATTATGATGATAATGATGATGATAATAATAACTATAATAATAATGACAATGATTCAGAAACAATAATAAGTATTTTAGTCAGTCCTCAAGAACAGAAAATTCAAAGAAATTATTTAGAACAAATGGAAATTTATTATAAAACAAGAAATAGAATATGATAATAATGGAAATATAATTGATCAATTCTTCATCTTCAGAAGATTATATTTTTAGATTATCTTCAGATTATGAATTTGAAAATAATGATACAGATGATGAAGAAGAAGATGAAAATGGAAAAAAATAATAACAATAGATAATTTAAGTCATAAACATGTATATTTATCAATAGAAGCTGTAAAAATTTATGGAGAATGTGAAGAAAATAGAGGAAGAACATGTATTATTAATTTTAGTTATATGTTATATTATTATACTACTACTTTAGAAGATTATGAAAAATCAATTGTAAATGATAATATTACTTATTCTACTATTAATAATGGTCTTAAAATTCTTATTCCTCCTATTTCTAAATTAGATTTTAATGGTGATATTAGAGAATTTAATAAATATAAATTTGATGCTTTTATTACTTCTAATGAAAATGAATTAAATAAAATGCAAAGTATATGTTATTTAACTAAATTATTTGAAGAAAATTAAGAACAAATAACTTTCAAAAATTTCAAATTAGATAAAAATAATTCTTATTTCATTAAAAATTTTAATCTTAATCCAACATATTATTTAAATATTATTACTAGAAATCATAAAAAAGGAGAAATAATTGCATTTAGGCCAATAATTTTAGAAAAAAAAACAAATTTCCCATTTTCTTTGAAAACTTTATTATATATGATAATAATATGTTTTATTTTATATATTATTTATATTAATATAGGATGTATTTTTAATTTTTGTTGTAATAAATTTAGAAGAGATGAAAATAGTAATTATGATAATAGTTTTAGTAGAAGTTCTAATGAAGGTTATCAAAGACCTGGTTTTAGTAATGAAGGATATCAAAGACCTGGAATGAATATTGAAATGCCTTCTATGAAATTAGGTTTTTCTGACAAAATTAAATATACTAATTTATCTGATAATTAAATCAATTTGCTTTAAATTTTAGAATTAGTTAATATTTTAAAATAATTTATTTAAATTTGGTTAAAAAATAAAATATTTATTATTAAAATTGATTTTAAAATTATAATAATATTAAATTTATAATTATATATTTTTTTTAAAACAAATCGAATTCATAAAAAATATTATTTTATATATACTCCTTTTAATAATAAAATTATAAATGAATTTTTTAATGAAATTTTTTTTAAGATTATTATTTATTTGACAAAAAAATATAAATGGGAAATGTATTAAAAAAAAATCCCGATAAATTAAAAGCGGAAGAAAAAACAATTCTTCAATGTAAAATGACAAGAGACAACACAAAAACTTATATAAGGAGTTTAGAGCTTAATTCAAAATTAAAAAGGTAAAAAGCAAAAGAATCATTAAAGCAAAAAAATAAAGAAAAAGCAAAATATAATTTAAAATTATCAAAAATGTATCAAGAACAAATAAAAACAGCAGAATCACAATTAACAATGATAGAAGAACAAATAAATAATATTGAAACTGCAGTAACTCAAAAAGAAGCTTTAAAAATATTAGAAAAAGGAAATGATGCTTTAAAAAATTTACAAAAAGAATGTAATATTGAAAAATGGGAAAAAATTTCTGATGATATGAATGATTTAAAAGAACAACAAGATGAAATTAATAGTTTTTTTAGAGATAAAAATATTGAAGATATTGATGATGATATTGAAAATGAAATGAATAAGTTATTAGAAAGTGAAAGTAATAATTTAGAAAATGAATTACCTAAAGCTAATGATAATGAAGTTGTTGTTGAAGAGAAAAATAAAGAAAAGAAAATTCAAGAAACTGTTTAATTTAAATTAGTTTTTTTTAATATATAAGAGATAGTTTTATTTTTATCTAGGAATATTTATTTAATTATTTTCTTGAAATTTTGAGATTAAATTTCAATTTTATTCTTAAAAAATATTTATTTTTATAATAAATATAAAATAAATTTAATCTTTAATATAATTGGTAAATTTCTTGAAATTTTTTATTATAATCTTATCCTAAATAAAAAAGTATTTATTCTAAAAATAAAAATAAGTGAAATATCATTGCTTTGAAAATATTATTTTGGAGAAATAATATTTAAAAAAATATGGATAATTTATTATTTTATATAAATTATATTTTTAGATAAAATATTAAAAAAGTTTAAGAAAATAACTATATCTTTCTTAAAGAATATTTAATTGTAAATTTTATAAAATAATAAAAGATTATAGACTTTGATTGAAATAATTTTGATTATATAATAAAGATTTTATTTAAATATGATAATATTATATTTTATTAATATATAACAAGAAATTATAATATTAATTTTTTAATTTATTTTTTTTTAAATAAATTATTTGATTAAATTAATTTATTTAATCGAAGATATATTATGGCAAAGACAACAAGTGCAAAGACTTTCAGAAAAAAAAACAATACTGAACTTTTATCAGACTTAAAAAAACTAAGAGAAGATTTACAACAACTTCGTTTTACAAGAGTATCAGGAACAGCTGTATCAAAATTATCAAAAATAAAAACATTAAGAAAAGAAATTGCTCGTATTTTAACAATTTTAAGAGAAAATAAGAAAAATGAAGTTGTATCAAATCTTTTAAATAGAAAAAGTAAAGAAGAAAAAGATGGAAAAGTTGAAGAAGTTGAACATAAAATAAAAAATTTGAAAGTTAAACATATTCCTATTGATTTAAGAGCTAAAAAAACTAGAGCTCAAAGAAAAGCTTTAACTAAATTTGAAAACAATTTATTAACTTTAAGACAATTAAAAAGAAAACTTAATTTCCCTAAAAGAAAATTTGCTGTTCCTCCTTCTAAAGCATAAATAAAATTTTAGGTTTTTTTTTAATTTAGATAATATATCAAGAAATTAAATTTTGATGAAAATGTTTTTTTTTATTTTTTTTTTATTTTAAAAGTTTTTTTTATTGATTATTTTATTTTTTTAATGGGATATTTTTTTTTTCAAAAAAATTCTGATAAGTTAAAGAAATATTAAAAATAAATATTTAATTCAATTAATATTTAAAGAAGTTATTGTTCTTTATCTATATAATAATTGATTAATAAAAAGATAAAATTTTAATTATATTTTAAATTAATGATATTGTTTAATATTAAATAATAATATAAAATACTATAACTCATTTTATGAGAAAAAATTAATTTTTTAATCATATCATCAAAAAAATTTATAAAGTTTCTTAATGAAAGTATTAGATTCAGATTTTGAAAATGAAAAAATAAACAATCAAGAAAATAAAAAAATAAATAACATTTCATCTCAGAAAGAAGATGAAGAAGAATGTTTAAGATTTGATTCAAAATATAAAGTTATAAAACAAGAAGAAGAAAAAACGGAAAAAGAAAAATCTTCGACAAATTCTACATCATCTCAAAATGAAAATAATATAAATTATACTCCTTTAAATTATTCAAAAAATTTTGAGCAATTAAAATATGATAGAAAAATGTCTTCTCCTATTTGTTGTTATTATGATGGCTTTGATAAATATTTAAGTGAAATTAATTCAAGTTTAGTTGATTTTTCTAAAAGTAATAATTATATAAATAAAGAAAGTTTTTTTAATGGTGATTTTTATAAAAATAATTATGAAATTAAATTTAGACCAAGATCTTTTGGTAATGTAAATGATTTAAATTTTCATCAAATATCAAATAAAAATAATAACAGTAATAATAACAATAATAATAATACAAATAATAACAATAATGATAATAATTTAAATAAATTAATTAATTTTCCGAATTTAAATTCTCCTTATTATTTCTTTCCAAATATAAACTATGAAAGTAAAAATAAATTTATAATAAAATTATAGTGAATGGATATCCTCAAATGAATAATTTAAATTTTCCAATGATAAATAATATATATGATGAAAATAATAGTTCATTCATATATATGAATAATTTAAAAATGAAAAGAAAAGGAAGACCATTTACAGAAAGAACTGGAGATTGGTTTTGCTCAAGTTGTAAAAATTTAAACTTTGCTTTTAGAGTGGTTTGTAATAGATGCCACTTATCTAAAGCAGAGTCTCAAAAAATTAATGAAAAAGAACAAACGAATAAAAAAAAGTGATTGTAAGGATGGTATTTTAAATAAAAAATGAAAAAAATAAATAAATGAAATTGTATAAATAATAGTAAGAGATCTTTAGATAATGAAAATGTAAATATTATGATAAAAAATAATATTTAAATATATATTTAGAAGAATATTGAATAATATTTTTTAAAATTTAATCACAAAAAAAAGAACTATATTTGATTATATATTTATATTATAAATAATCATTATCTTTTAAAAAAAATTCATTTAAATTTAAATATTTTGATTATCAAAAATTGTATTTGTTTAATGATTAATGACAAATCAGTCAATTTTTAACAATAAATAATTAATTGATAGATTTATTTTTTTTTCTTAATAAAATAAAATATTTTTTTATTATTCTGGTTGATTTAATTTTTTTAAAAAAAATAATGGATAAGAATAAAAATTTATTTCTAAAAATTCATTTATCTGAAAAAGAGAGTGAATTAATCAAATTTCAAAAGCAATTTAAAGAAAGTTTATTTTATATGTTTTTTGTATTATTAAAAAATTACAGACAAATTTTATTAATTGAATGCATTAGTATAGTTCTTGAATATCTTCAATTTTTATATTTTCCTTTTGATTCATATGTAAATTTTTTATTTAATAATATAGTTTGATGTAGAGTGGAAAAAAGAAAAAATTTTTGGAGAAATAAGTTCAATTATAAAATATTTTTTAATAATTCCTTTTTCTTATGGAAGTAAAAATATTTATTTAATAATTTTTTACTCTTTTGTTTCTATTATAATATTTTCTTTTATAATAATATGTTATACTCTCTATAAATTTATGAAAAAAGATTATAATGTAATATTACCTTTAAAAATTTTACAAAGAATTTTATCTCCATTAACATCAACATTTTTTTTACCCATTATTTTTACATTATTATCTTCTTTTGATTGTACTCCAGAAAAAAAAAATAATTATACAGATGAATTAGAATGTTATAATACATTTTTTTATATTAACTTTATAATATGTATTTTGATTTTAATTTTTTATATTCCTTTTTCTCTTTTAACTAATACTATATTTTATGAATATTCTCTTGGAGGAGATAAAATTTTATCAAAAACAACATCAATTCCAGATTTATTTTTTTTTATGACAAAAGTATTCATATCTTTTATTTTTGTAATAATAAATGGAGGAGAAGAAACACATTATTTTTTAATATTAACTCTTAATTGTTTTACTTTTATAGTATGTATTTTAAATTTTAAATATCAAAGATATAATGCAAATATTTTAAATTATATTCATAAATTTTGTTCTCTTTCATTATTTTGGGCTTCTTTTGTTTTATTAATAGGAAAAATATTTGTTTCATCTTCATTTAATGGTTGTTTAGGACTTTTTTTTGCAATTGAACCAATATTATTTTTATTAATATTTTATGAAAGAAAAAGAACTTTAGGAACTTTGGAATCTTTATATAGACAAAGAGATAATTTTAATATTGCTGATTCTTTACATTTTATTAAAACATTTATTAATGTTGTTGAAAATAAAGATACAAATAGAAATTCAGATTTAATTTTAAAAGGTTATATTTCATTATATGAAGAACATTGTTTAATTCCAGAATGTCCTTTAAAAAAATATTTAGCTTCTTTAAAAAAAGGAATTGATATAAAGGGATTTTTATTTCAACATGCAGAAACTCTTTTTCAAACTTCTTTAAAAATATTTCCAACTTCATCAGAAATAAGATTTGCATATGCGTTATTTTTATTAAAAAAAATGAATAAAAAAAAAAAAGCTCAAACATTATTAATTGGATTAGATAAATTACATCCAACTTTAGAAGAACAATTTATAATATATAGATGTAATAGAATGTTTGAAAATGATTTAACAGAATTAGAAAAACAGGATATAAATAATGTTGAAATTTTAAAAGAATTAGAATATAAAAAATATGCAAATGAATTTAAAGATTTAACTAATAATGCTTCTCAATTATATATTGATTTTTGGGGACAATTATTATCTTCAAGAATTTCTGGTTCTGAAGATTTAACAAAATTAAATGAATATGGAGTTAAAATTAATAAAATAGTAGAACAATTAAATAAATCTTTTACAAATCTTCAACGAATAAGAAATAATGATTATGAAATATTAAAGATATATTATGAATTTTTATTAGATATTTTAAATGATAAAGAAAAAGCAAATAAATTAAAAACTACAATTGAAGATATTGATGAAATTGTTGAAATTTCTGAAGAAAATGAATTAGGAAATATAAATATAAATTCATTATCTGCAAGTGATGAATATAGTTATATTATTGTTTCAGGAAGAAATGAAACTTTAGGAACTATTCATAATATTTCTTTAAGTTGTTGTTTAATTTTTGGATTTCAAAGAGATGAATTAATTGGTAAACCTATTGAATTATTAATTCCAGATACTTTTCAAGAAGAACATAGAAAAATATTACAAGAAAAATTAATTGAATTTAAAAAAAATACATTTGGAAAAGTCTCAAATTATTTTAGTTCTGAACCAAAAGAAATAGAAGTTTATGGAAGAAATAAATCAAAATATTTAGTTGAATTAAATTTAAAAGTAAATATTCTCTTAACTGAAAATAATGAATATTATTTTATTGCTTCAATATCAAAAGATCATGCATTTTTTAATACATATAATAAAGATAAAAATGAAATAACTAAAAAATGTTGTATATTAACAAATCCTTATTTATTAATTCAAAATTTTACTCCAAATGCTTTTGATATATTAGGTTTAACTTCAGAAGCAATAAATAGTAATATTGAAATAACTTTTTTTATAAAACAATTTTATGAAGAATTTTTACAAATTGCAACAGAATCTTATGAACAAAGTTTAGAAAAAAAATTAGATTTAAAAAAAAATATTTTATCTTCAAAATTTCAAACACCAAAAATAATAAATTGGAGAAAAACAGATTTATTTGATAAAAAAAATACATCTAAAACAATAGATTTTTCTTCAGGTTTTGTTCAAAAAAAAAGATATTCAGTAATTCCAAGTAATAATATATTATCAGATGAAAATTTTTTATTAATAGTCCAAGAAGTTTATATTAATAAAAAATTACAAGGATATTATTTTAAATTTGATAAAACAGGAGATTTAAGTCCTGCTTCTTCACAAAGATTACTTTCATTGAGTCCTTATAAAAAAAAGAATAGTCCAAGAGGAAAAAAAAAAAGTAAAACTGAATTACAAGCAATTTTAAATTCTATAAATAATACTAATAATTGTAATAATAATTTAAATATTAGAACAAATTATATTCCTGATTCTAAATTTAATTTTAAATTTAACCCAGAAACTTTTTCTTTTGAAGCAAGAGAAAATTATGATAATTCTTTAACTAATTATTTAAAAAATGAAGTTATGCAAAAAATTGAAACTGAAAAAGATGAATCTTTATATGTTGAAACAAGTGAAGATATTGAAGAAGATGAAGAAGAAGAAGAAGAAGATGAAGAAGAAAGTGGTTATAAAAAAAATTCTGAATTTGATGATTCTTCTCAATTTTCACCTAAAAATAAAAAAAAATTAAGTAGTTTTAATGTTGATACTAAAAAAAAACCTTCTTTATCTAATTTTACTAGTTATAATACTGCAAATAATTTAACTAATAAACAAGAAGATGAATTTTATAAAATTAATTTTTCTAAAATTAAATATTCTGTTTATGATTATAATCAAGGAATTCCTATTGAAATTAAAGATTATAATAAAGTTTATCAAGTTGAGCAAAGAATACAAGATTTTATTAAAAAAAGAGAAGATGACGAAAAAAATATTAATGAAAATATAAATAAAGGAATAACTACTAAAGGTAATTCTCAAAATAAAATTGGTCAAATTATTTTAATTCCTGAATCTCAAGAAAGTATTTTATTAAAAGAAATAGAATATGCTTTAACTAAAGAAGATATTGATGAAAGTATATCAAAATTTAATAAAATATCATTTTTTGTTTTTGTATTAATTATTGGAATTGGAGTAAATGCTTTATTTTATATTTTATATTCTATTAAAATTATCAAAATGAATAGTAAATTGATAATGAATTCATATTTATTAATAATTTATAATAGTAAAGGAATATATTATACAAAAGAATTAATATTATTAAATAATGAAAATTATACTGAAATTCCATCAAAAAATTCAAGAGAAGAATATACAAATACTATATTTAATATAAGTCATGATATTTTTTTTAATAGTCATAAATTAATTTCAAATATAATTGCATCTCCATTACAATTATCATCAAATGCTTCTTGGATGTTAAAAAATGAAACTTTTATAGTAAGAAATATAAGAAGTGATTTTAATTTAAGTGAAACACAAACAACAATGGAATCGGCTTTTGTTGAATCAAATACTGCTTTATTTAATATTGGAAATAAAAATATTACTTTAATTATACCAACTGATGGAGATGTTTATTATTATTTACATAATTGTTTAAATAATATTGGAATTCAATATTATAATCAAGGAGAAGTTTTTTTAAGTGAATTATCAAAAAATATCAAAAAAAGTAAAATATTTTTTATTATTGGTTATGTATTTTTCTTTTTAGTTTTAGTTGGAATATTTTTTTTAGTAAATTATGCTTATGATGCAGTTTCAAAAAGAAAAGAAAGTTATATTGAAGTTTTTTTAGAAATTGATACAAAAATTATTAAAAATTCACTAAATAAATGTGAAAATTTTAATAGGAAATTACAAAATAATGAAGAAAATGATGAAGAAGATGATTTATTAAGTTCTAATTCAATTACTGAAGTTCCTTTAGTTCAAAAGAAAGATTCTCAAAATGAAACTCATAGAGTTAAAAAAGGAAAAAATCTTTTAACTTTCAGTTTAATTTTCAAAATTAAATTTCTTATATTTCTATTAATAATTGAAATATTTTTTTCTGTTCTTTTTGGATTAATATATTCATTTTTAGAAAATATCAAAATTTATCAAATTTTTTTTCAGCAACAAAGTTTATATAATGCTGAAATATATAATATTTTTAATGGATTAAGAGAGTTTTATTTTGATATGAGTCAAAAAATAGATGATGAAACAACAGATATTTATTTAAAAACTGAATTGGATGAAATTTATAAAAGAAGGAAAAATAATTTAATAATTATAAATAATTATAAAGACAAATTACCAAATAAATTTTCTGAAAAATATAATAAATTAATAAATTCACATCCATGTAGTTTTAGTTCAGATGATTATTTCTTAAATGAAGAAGAATGTATAAATTTTATGAGTAATTCAACAATTTATGGAATAAATATTTTAGTTTCATATTTTATAGAAGAAATTAGATTTTTTAAAAATTTATTCTTAGTATATACTATTCCAGAATATGGAATAAATAATTTGACTTTAACTGGAACAGAACTTGGAAAAAGTTTATGGCCAACTGATGAAGAATCTTTAAAAAATTTTGCAAAAAATGATCCAATTCATTATTTTAATATGGAAGATATGAAAAATATGAATATTATGATTTCACATATTATATTTAATTATGATAATACTTTAATTGATTTAATGGAAAATTGTATTTATGATTTTTTAAAAACAGTTAATGTTCCTTTTTTAATTATGTTAATTGGTTATTTAAGTTTTTGCTTTTTATTATTTCTTTTTATTTGGCTTCCTTTTTTGAATAATTTAAATTCACTTATTTACAAAACTAAAAAGATGTTATCTATTATTCCAAAGGAAGTTTTAGCTTCAATTGGAAATATTGAAAAATTATTAGATATTAATAAATCGAATATAACGACTAAGAAAAAAACTAAAAAGAAAAAATAATATATATAGATTTAATTTAATATTATAAATATCATATTTTTTTTTATAGTATATAATAAATTGTTATAATAAATTAAAAATGGAAAAATTAAATAATATTTTAACAACATTTTTTATTTTTTGTTTTTAATTCAGGTGTAATAATTTTAGTATAATTTTCATTAATATTACTATTATATCCTTTATTTATCATAGAATCTTTATTTCCACTATAAATTTTTAATAATTTCATTCCCATAGCTTCAAAAATTTCTTCAATATTAATATAATCTTTAGCAGAAGATTCTTGATAAAACATACTATTTTTAGCAGCAAAATTTTCTGCTTCTTCAAAACTAACTTTTCTATCAATAGATAAATCACATTTATTTCCAATTAATAAAATAATTTTTTGAATATTTGGATTACAAAAATTATAATAAACTTCAATCCATTTTTCAATAGATTCAAAAGATTCTCTATCAGTAATATCAAATAAAATAATACAAGCATGAGCACCTCTATAATAATTTGAAGTTATACTTTGATATTTTTCCATTCCTGCAGTATCCCAAATTTGAAATTTTATTGTTTGTCCATTTATAACTTTAGTTTTCATAAAAAAATCAACTCCTAAAGTAGCAATATGCTTTTCATTATAACTATTATCAATAAATCTATTAATTAAACTGGTTTTCCCAACATTAGAATTTCCAATAACAATAATTTTAAAAATATATTCATAATTATCATCAAAAGACATTAATATTTCAAATTAAAAAAAATTTAAAAAAATTTTAAATCTCTCAAAAAAAAAAATAAAAACCAAAAATAAAAAAATACAATAAATACCCTTTTAAATAATTAGAACATTCTCTAAAATCAACAATATAAATAGAGCAATCACTTCCAAAATAACCATCATTACAGACACAACTTCCATCATTTTCATTACAATTACCAAGAGTACCACAAGAATTAAGGCAAAAAACAACAGAACAATCATCACCACCTCTTCTTAAACTTTCATTACAATTACATTGACTTTGAGGTTTCATAATAATACAAGTACCATAAGGTTCACCTGAACATTCATTATTACAATTTTGTATAGAACAATCATCTCCTATAAATCCTTCATCACATTCACATGTTCCATTTGATGAACAATTTCCATTATTTGAACAATGATAACATACTTGTTTTGTAAATATATCTGGATCTGTATAACAAAATGTTCCTGGACAATATAAATTTTCACATGATGTTCCCCAATAATTTCTATTACATATACAACGACTAAAAGAACATTCTCCATTTGATGAACAATTATTTTCACATATATTTGAATATAATATAAATAAATTATCTATTATTGTAAAATAAGTTTGTTCATCAAAGATATTATCTATATATGTATAATTTAAATATTCTGATATATCGTCTTGACTATTTTTCCATATTTCTCCTCCATAAATTATTATTCCTTTTGAAAATGTTGATAATGTTGATGCTTTTGATGGAAATGGCCAATTTTCAATATTAGTTTCATTTTCTTCTTTTATTATTTGAGTCCAAATATTTGAATTTGTATTAAATAACCAAATATCATTTAATACTTTTGCACTATTCATTCCTCCATATAATAATAATTTACTATCACCTAAAGAAACCATACAATGAAAATATCTTTTAGCAGGATTTTCATTTCCATTTGGAAATTCTTGCATCCATGAATTACCTTTAATAGAATAAACCCACATATCATCTAATTGTTCTTGTATATTATATATAGAATTAATAGTCCAAGTATAACCCCCATATAATATTAAATAACCTTCATCATCTAAAGTAATATAAACAAGAGAACAACCAGCTCTTTCATTAGGAAATTTCCCATTTATAGTAGAATCTTTATTAATTTGAAGAGTTGTAGTAATTTTATCAGTTTCTTTTTCATATTCATCAGGTTCAATATTTATAGTAACTTTGCTTCCGTCCCAATATGTAATTACTCTAGTAATTTGATATATTCCAACAGGATTTAATTGTTCCCAAACATTATCAGAAATAGAATATCTCCATAAATCATTTACTAAAACATTTTTTGATGTTGAAGTATCAACAGTCATTCCACCAAATAAATAAATATAATTATAATTAGAATCAATAACCATAGAATGATGTACTCTAGGTCCAGGAGAAATATCAGAAGAAGGATAAATTCTACTCCATTGATTTCCTCTTTCCCAAGTAATAGTTCCTGGATTTTCAGTATAATAACTATTAGGATAATATCTTTGAGGACCATATGAAATTTCATAAATCCACATATCAGAACATGAATGTTGACAATATAAAGAATAACCACCATAAATTAACATATATTTTCTTGTAAATGCTCTATTATATACTGAAGTTTCTATTTTTTCATATATTACTGCGGAATGACCATATCTTGGATATGGTTTTTGTTGTGTTCCTTCTACACTATCAATATAAGGTTTTATAAAATCCCATTTATTTCTATTTATATTATAAGTCCATATTTCATTTGTCATTTCATATCCACAATTATTTACTAAATATAATAAACTTATTTGTTGATCAGATGTCATTGAAGTTTTATCTATATTTTTATAATTTGATATTATATCTTCGCATTCTTTTATTATATCTTTATCAGTTCCATTTATATTTATTGTTACATTTGTATAAGTTAAACCACCAAAAACAAGCATAATTTCTTCATCAGGATAAGTTTCAACTCCAGCATTATTAATATATCTATAGCAAAATTCACAAGAATCATCACAACATTGATTAGGACAATTTGTATTATTTGGTCCTTTAAAATTATAATTACCTAAAGAAACATCAGGTAAAGGATAACCTTGATAAGTATATTTTGAAGTACATGAATCATCAGTATAATTACAAAATGGACCACAATAATCATCAGGACACATTTCATTTGATTCATTTTGAGAATATGTAGAATATATTAATGAAGTGTGAAATGCTCTTGAACGAGGATAATTTGGAACTGTTGAACATTTATTTGTTATACTTTGACAATTTCCTATTTTCAAATATTCTGAAAGGGATATTTGAGTTGGTAAAAGTGTAAAATCTGTTTTTCTTTCAAAATTTTGACCTGATATTGAAGGCTCTTGTTTCGTTAATTTTATTATATATAATATTATTATTATTGTAAAATGTAAATTTTTTGGGAATTTATATTTTTTATTTGACATTTTTTTAAAGTATTTTTTTAATTTTTTTTTTTTGAAAATTATTTTTTAATTTTTAAAGTTTTTATTTTTGAGTTTTTTTTTCAATTTTTCAAAATGGGTTTTTCACATTCAAGTGAATCTAATACAATAACTTTAAAAACAAGTGAATTAAATGAATTTCATAATATGACTCTTTTTTCAAATGATATTTTATTAAAATTACATGAATATTTTAAAAAATTCAGCGCAATTCAAACTGATGATGGAGTTATAGATTATGACGAATTTTGTATGATTATAAATAAAAAAGATAATTTATTAAATCGTAATATTTTTAATTCTATAGATGTTAATTCTGATGGTACTTTAAATTATAGAGAATTTATAAAATTTATTTCTGTATTTATACATGGAAGCTTCGAAGAACAAAGTTCTTTAGCTTTTAAAATATTTATGGAAAAAGATTTAAAATTAATAACGTTTAAAAACACAAAAGAAATGGTTGATCAAATTATTCAAGAAGATAGTTCTTTAAATCAAATTATTGATAAAAAAATGATTGATGAAATTACAGAAGAAACTTTTATAAATTTATTTGGTGGAATTGATAAACAAATAAATTTAGAACAATTTAGGGAAACATTAAAAACTAATAAAGAAATATTATTATGGTTTAAAGTAGATTTAAATTATATATTAAAAAATTCAAAATCAATAAACAAGCACAAAAAAATAGGATGTTTTACAATAAATACAGAATAAAAAAGATATAATTAATTTAAATCAAATAATATAAAAAAATAATATAAAAATCACAATTAAAAAAAAATAAAAAAATTATCTAAATTTATATTTAAAAAAAATAAAAATATTTAATGGGAACTTCAATAATTAGTGTTGTAACATGTAATCAATGTACAAAACAAAATAATAATAATAATGAAAATGAAAATACTCCAATAACTCAAATTCCATTATATGATGGAGCAAAAGAAACATATGAAGCATTAAAAGAAAATACACCTCTTCCAAAGAATTTAATAGATTTAAAAATTCAAACAAAAGATTTAATTCAAAAAAGATTAGATAATGTTTTTGAACATTATGAAAAAATATCTGAATTAGGTTCTGGAGCTTATGGAATAGTTTATAAAGTAAAAAATAAAGTTTCTGAAAATTTAAGAGCAATGAAAGTAATATCTAAAGAATTAATTCAAAGTGGAGTTGATGAAAATGAAATATCAAATGAAATAAAAATTTTAAGTAGATTAGATCATCCTAATATAATGAAAATATATGAATTTTTTGAAGATAAAAATAATTATTATATTATAACTGAATATTGTGATGAAGGTGATTTAGCAGGAAAAATGGAAAAAGAAGGAAAATTTTCAGAAATAGTTGTAAAATATTTTATGAATCAAGTTTTTATTGCAATATCATATTTACATTCTCAAAATGTATTTCATGGAGATTTAAAAAGAGAAAATATATTATTAGAATCATTAGATGATTCAAAAAATGCTGAAAAAACAATTTCAAGTTTAGATAAAGACAATTTAAATTTAGATACAACTTTAAATTTATTGAAAGATTTAAGTAAATTTGAAGTTAAATTAGTAGATTTTGGTGCTGCAAAAATGTTTTCTGCACATAAAAGAATGAGTGGAATTATAGGAACAACTTATTATTGTTCTCCTGAAGTTATAGATAATTTATATAGAGAAGAATGTGATGAATGGGCTTGTGGAATTTTAATGTATATTTTATTAACTGGTTTTCCTCCTTTTGATGGTAATTCTGAAGAAGAAATTTTTGATAAAATTAAAAATCAAAAACCTAATTTAAAATGTGATGAATTAAAAAAAGTTTCTATCAATTGTAAAAATTTAATTAATTTATTATTACAAAAAGATCCTGAACAAAGAATTAAAGCTAAAAATGCTTTAAAGCATCCTTTTTTTACAGAAAATTATAATATGGATGATTTATTAACTGAAAATACAGATATGAAACTTTTAAAAACTTTAAAAAATACAGTTTCAAAATCAAAATTTCAAGATGCAGTTATAGCATATATTGCACTTAATTTTTCAAATAAAGAAGAAGAAAAAAAAATAAAAGAAATATTTAGAAAAATGTCAAGTAATAGTGAAATTGATGTTAATATATTTGTTAAAACTTTAAAAGAAAATGAAATTGGAATTGATGAAGAACAAGCAAAAGATATATTTCAAAATATTGATAATGATAAAAATGGTTCTATTGAATATCAGGAATTAGTTAGAGCTCTTAGTGATAAAGAAAAATTATTAAGTGAAAAAAATTTAAAAGAAGCTTTTGATTTTTTTGATGTTGATAAAAGTGAAACTATTACTTGGGATGAAATTGCTAGAGTTGTTTTTCAAGGAAGAGAAGTTCCTAAAGATTTAATGAATTCTTTTCTTCAAGAAATTGGAAAAACTGAAAATGATCCTATTAATTTTCAAGAATTTTGTGAAATGATTAGAAAATGATGTTTTATTATTACTTGTTTAATTTATATATTTTTGTTTTGTGTTTATTTATTATTATTTAATTTGTTTTTTATGGTTAAATTTTTTATATTAAAAAAATTACTTTTAATTCAAAATATTTTGTAATAAAAAACAAATTTAAATAAATATAATTTTTCAAAGTTTTTATGCTTTTAAATTATATATATTTAATATAAAGGATAAATTATATAAAAAATATTTGATAATAATTACTATTTATACTATTAATATTTTGCTCAATTTTATTCGTAAATTAATATCAAAAATTATCTAACAAATCATCTAATTGTTGTCTCCACATATTTTCTGATATTTCTGTTGAATTTTGATAAACACAATTTTGAATAAAACTTAATAGAGGAGTAAATTCATTTTTTAAAAATTCATTTTCTCTAGTATTAATATATTCATCAGGACTATAAGGAGGCTCATAATCAAAATTTAATAATTTTTCAAAATTAAAATCTTTAAAAAATTCATGATTTTTAATATCTTTAAAAGAAGAAATTCTCAAAGAAGGTTTTTTACATAATAAAGAACTAAGTAAATTATTTAAAATTTTATTTTCAGGACTAGAAGTTAAAAAAGGTTTATTTTCTAATATTTCTTTATAAATTTTAGAAACATCTCTTGTAGAACTTCCAAAAGGAGTATTTCCATAAAAAACTTCATATAATATAATTCCAACAGACCAATAATCAACTTTAAAACTATATGACTTTCCAAGAATAACTTCAGGAGACATATACATTGGAGTTCCAATTATAGTATTTGTTGAATCTTGTCCCATTAAATTTTTAGCAACTCCAAAATCAATTACTTTTAAATAACCTTTTGAATTCATTATTGTATTTTCTGGCTTTAAATCTCTATGAATTATTTTTCTCTGAGTTAAATAATGTAATACACAAAATAATATTCCACCATAAAATTTAACACTTTCTAAATCTCTTAAATTTTTCTGTCTTTCTATATATGTTCTTAAAGTTATTCCATTTATATATTCTAATAATAAAAATATATAATCTTTTGTTTTATATGCTGTATTTAAATGAATTATAAAAGGATGATCAAGAAATGACATAATTGCAATTTCATTTATATAATTTATTGCTGATTTTTTATTTTGGGATATTATTCTAATTTCTGCTGTTTTTAAAGCAAAGAATTCTTTTTCATTATGAACTAAATATACTCTTCCATAAGCTCCACTTCCTAAATCTCTAATATAATAAAAATTATCAAATGACATATTATATTCATTTAATTTCATTATTTTTCTCAAAGGTTTAAATAAATCATCTTGATAAACAATATCTTCAAATATATCTTTTTTAATTATAAAAACTGTTGTAGATGTTTTTGAAATAAAATCTATTTTTTTTTTATTTTGTGTTGTTTTTGAATCAATATCTCCAAAATATTTTCCTGCAGTTAATGTTTTAATTGGTATATTTTTTATAGTTATTTCAACTGCTCCATTTTGAATATAATAAAAATTTTCTGATAAAGGACCATCTTTTAATATAATTTGTCCTTTTTTAAATTTTTTTTCTTCCATTGAATTTATAATTCTAAACATTTTAAAAGGATTTACAAAATGATAAAGTGGAATTGCTTTTAAAATCTTTATAAAATCTAATGGTTGAACATGATAAAAATTAAATAAATGATTTGTTATTATTTTTGGTAATAAAGTTTCCCATTTACATTCAAAAACTATACATTCATCTCCTAATAAATTAAAATTTATTGTTGTATCTGAAGTAATTGAATCAATATTTAATTTTCCATTTTCTATTCTATCTTTAAAATTTATATTTACATAATCTAACATATTATCAATTTCTTTTAATGATTTTTTTGATTTTAATATTGTTCCTGAAACTGGTAAAATTACTTTTTTTTCTTTTTTTGATAATATTGTATCATTAAAATAATATTGAAGTTGAAAACATGGAATCATTTTATTTATTAAACAAACATTTATTCCTGATAAAAATAATTCATTTTCTTTTACTGCATTTACAAACATATTATCTATTATAATTTCTACTGTTTTTTCATCAAATATTTTAAAAAAATCATCATATTTAATTTCAATTAAAATTGATTCTGGCTCTACAGAATATTGATAAAATGATTCCATTAGATTAAATAATCCTAAAGAACAGAAAATTTCATATTCATTAAAAGTTTTAATTATAATATTATTTTTAACACATTTTACATTTCCAGACATAATATAATATAAAGAAATAGGAATTTCATCTTCATCTATTATTGTTGTTCTTTCTTTAAAAGATCTTTTAATACTAGATTTTGCTATTTCTATTATTTTATTTGTTGGTAAATTTTTAAAGAAATAATTTTTTTCTAAAAATCTCATTATTTCTTCAATTCTACTTTTTTCATAATTATCTATTAATTTTCTATATTTTTTTAAAGGAAGAATAAATAAATAACATCTTCCTAAAGTTTTTATATAACATTTTTCTCTTGAATATTTCAATAAAGCTTGAGTACTTATTCCATGTAAATTATTTAATTCATAATAATCACCATCAATATTATATAATAAACTACCTTTATAAATCATATAATATAAATCTTCATCATTATTATCATTTGAAAAAATGGTAATATTATCTTTTATTCTTTGATAATAAACTAAATTTAAAATTGTATTAATTAAACTTTGAGGCATTTCATTTTCATTTATTAATTCATTTTCAATTAATATTTTTTTCAATAAGTCAGTTTGTTTTTTAGTAAATTCTTTATTAATATTTTGGATAGATGATTTTTCTTTAACTTGAGTTGATTTTGCTTTTCTTTTTTTTCTTGTAATACTATATTTATTATTTTCTTTATTATTGATATTAATTGATTTACTTCTTGTAGATTCACATATATTGTTTTTATCTTCAATAAATACCATAAATTTAGATCTTTTTTTTTCATTTTTTTGGAATATTTCAACCGCATCTTTGACTAAAGTTTCAAAAAATTTTTTACTTTGTTTTGGAAGAATTTGATAAGCTTTATATGTAATTTCATTAGAAAAGTTTGTTTCATTTCTTAATATTCCTGATAATTTCTTTTGATAAAGACTTGAATTTTTAAAAGTTCCTTTCATTGATATTGCAAAAGATTTTCTTCTTATATTTTTTATTTTATTAGTTAATATTGACTTTATTCTTCCCTTTTTTATTAAACTTTTCCCTTCATTATATTCTTTAGTAAATTTAACTTTTATATTATTTTTATATGTATTAAAAACAGGAAGACTTTTTTCACCTTTATTTGTTGAATCTTCACGATTTAAAGCTGAATTTTTATTATTTTTTGAAGTTAAATCATATTTAAACTCTTCTCCTAAACTATTTTTATCAAATTTGAAAGGTTCTTTTACTTTAACTGAACTTTCACTTAGTAAAACTAATTTTGTTCTACAACAATATATTCCATTACCCATAGTTAAAATAATTTGAAGAGTATAATTATTTTTTCATATAATAGTTCAAATTATTTTTTTGATTTTTTTACAAAATGAAATATTACATTAGTATTTATATTTTTTTGATTTTTAAGTTTTTATTTAGAATCTTTCAGTTTTAATTATACTTAAAATGTTATTTTGATATTGATTTAAAAATTATTAATTTTTAAAATATATTTAAAAATTTTTTAAAGCATTTTTTTTAAATTTTTTATTTAAAAAATTATTATTAAAAAATAATTAAAAAATTTTTATAAACCATAAAATAAGATTTAAACTAAATAAATATATTTAAATAATTGAAAAATAATTAAATGAAATATATAATAATACCAGGAATAGTAATGACAATATTATATTTTATTGGGTCTTATATAGCATTAAAAGGAATATTAAGTATTTTTGAAATTAGTTTTTCAAAATTTTGGTATCTATTTCCATTATATATTCTTTTAATATTTGGATTTATATTAATAATAACAATTATAATAAACGAATCTTTATTTTGCTTTTTTTTTTATATCTCAGGTATTTATATAGGATTTTTAATAAATTCATTTCTTTCTTCATTAATATATTTAATTATATCAATAATTATAAACCTTCCATTTTCAATTAATTTTATAATTACAATATTACTTCCTTTAATATTTACAATCTATGGTTTAATAAATGCCAAAATTATAAAAGTAGATAATGTAACAGTAAAATATCCAAATTTTTTAGGAGTAAAAAAAAAAATATGTCATTTAACCGATATGCATTTAGGTGGATTATACAGGAGAGAATTATCTTCAAAAATAGTAGAAAAAATAAAAGAATTATCTCCAGATGTAGTGGTAATAACAGGAGATATGAGTGATGGAAGTTTAAAAATAAAATCAGAATGGTTAACTCCTTTTAATTCATTAACAATTCCAATATTATATATAACAGGAAATCATGAAATGATGCATGGAAAAGATTTAGTATTAAAAGAAGTAGAAAAAACAAATATAAAATATATAGGAAATATATTATATGAATGTTGTAATATAAATTTTATAGGAGTAGATTATGAATATAATTTAAGAAGAAGATTAACGGAAATTGTTCCTCAAGAAAGAAATTCTAATATACCTAATATATTATTATGTCATGTTCCAGAATTAAAACCTGAAGATTTAGAAGAATATAATATATTTTTATTTTTAGCAGGTCATACTCATGGAGGACAAATTTTTCCTTTTTCTACTTTAGGTAAATTTAGTAATATTTGCTTTAATGGATTATATGAATATAATGGAAGATATGTTTATGTTTCTTCTGGTGTTGGTTCTGCTTTTCCACCTATGAGAACTTTATGTGATTGTCAAATTTCTTTGATTACTATTCAAAAAAGTTAATTTGTTTTGTTTAAATAAGTTTATATGATTTTTTTTATATTTTTTTTCTTTTTTTTATTTTACCATTATTAATAATTTTTTATTTCATACAATAATGAAATTGAATGTTAAATGTCAAACCTAACGGAAAATAGTTTTTAATTAAACTAAAATAAGATTTTTAAAAATATAATGCAATTGATTTAAAACTAAATAAAATAACTATATAAATACATATTTATATTAGAAACTGATATTAATTGACATATTATTTTCTAAAAATTTTTCTAATTTTCCTGGAAACTCTTTTTTGATTTTATCATAAGGGATAATTTTAATATAATAATAAGGATTTTTATTCATTACTATAACAAAATTGTTATTGTTAATTTTTTCTAAACTTATAATATCAAAATCATTAGAAAGATAAATTTCTGGATTTTTATTTAACAAAGTATCTTTTATATATTTTTGCTCAGGATAAATGTCAATTAAATTTTTGAATTTTTTTTTCATATTATTCTCATTCTTAAATCCTAAATTAATATCTTTATTTGAATTATAGTTTTTTCTTTTTTTTCTTGTAAAAGTTGAATAATCTTCATATGATGAACTAGTTGAATTTTCTTTAATTTGATTTTGTTCAAATTGTTTAATCATATATTTAACATTTTTTAAATGTGAAAGAGGTTCCCAAGAACATTCTTCTAAAGGATAATCTTTCCATTTTATTTTATATTCTGGTTTTCCTTTTTTATTTAATCTTTTATCTATTATTGATTCTACTTGATAATATAATGGCATTTTTTATTTAATATATATTTTTTTGGTTTAATGGATTTTATATTTGATTAATAAATTATAATTATAAGATTTTTTATTATTGTTATTGAAAATTGTTATTTTATTTAGTAAATTAGTTAAAAATTTGTTTAAAAGATTTTTTTAATACATTTTTAAAAATAATTTAAACCATAAAAATCTTTTACTTTATACTGTATATTTTTTTTTCTTGTAATATATTTTATTTTAAATTTAGAACAAATTATGTACTTAAAATATAATTGTTAAATAAAATTCAAATAAAAAAAAGAAAATCAGATTATAATAGAAAAAAATTTTTATTCATTATTTTTATTTTAAAAATGATGAAAAAATTACTTTTCATTATTTTTTTATTAATTTTTAATTCTTCAAAAGCACAAGAAAAAGAAGATTGGAAGACAATATCAGGAGAAATAATTTCATCAATTAGAATGATAATATCTACAATTAAATTAACTCGTTTTTTTTATTATATTCAAAATATAGAATTTTTTAATTTTATTGAAAACGGTTTAAATAAAATAGAACAATTAGAAACAATAGAAGAACAATTAAAAGAATTAAAAGTAATTTCTGCTGAATTACTAAATAAATTATCAGATAAAATTCCAAAAAAACAAAAAAAACAAATTGAAAAATTTAATAAATCCTTAAATCAAATTCTAGAATTTTATAATAAAAATAAAAAATTTATTAGCGATTTTGTTAATGGAGATAATCAATTTATTGAAGAACAAAAAAGAATTATAGATGATGGAACTATAAAAAGAACAAAAGCAACATATAATCCAAATGAACTTTTAAATACTAAAAAAATGGAATATATGATGATATCTTTTATTATATTTACTTTATTATTATTAATATTAATTGGATATAGAATGTTTAAGAAAAAAGATTTAGCTAAATTAGTTGAAGAAAAATCCTTTATTTATCCTTATGATGATATTGAAAATAAAAAATCTAAAAAACAAGGAGTTGGATTAAATGAACCCTTAATTTGAATTATGAAAAAACTTTTTAATTATATAATTATATTATTTTATATTTTTTTCAACTTTAAAATTAATTTAAGAATTTTTTTATTATGGATGATGAATTAAGTCATTTAAAAGATGAAACTTTAAGACAATATACAAATCCAAATAATCCAATAAAAAAAAATCCAGAAAGACCAATTGATGAAAAAATAATAAAAGATATATTAAAAAATGGTTCTGATATAGTTGATGAAGATGAAGAAAATATTGATGATAGAAATAAATTAGAAATATTTGCTCATAAATTTAATAAATTTTTAGAAGTTATTGGTCATTATATTTTTGCTTTATGTTCAATTTTTTTAGCTGCTTATGTTATTTATTATACTAATTTTTTTTATAATTTATATTATAATGAAAAAATAGATAAACTTTATGAAGTTTTTTCTGGAATTTTTTTCTTTATGGCAATGATAATAGTTTGTTATATTTCAATTTATCTTCCTTCAATAGGAAAAAGTGAAGAAGAAATTGATAAAGAAATGGATAATTTAATTCCTTATTGTACATTAGTTGGAATTTTAGGAATAATAAGTCTAATTATTGCAATTTGGGATGTTTATTATATTTATTCTATTCCAATTATTTTTATAATTTTTTGGGCTTTTATTATGACTGCAAATTTTGCTCCTAGAGGAATTTTAGGTAATATTATATTTTTTTTATGGATTATTTTACTTTTTATCAGTCCAAAATTTATTGAAGGTAAAGGACATACATATTATTAATAATAAAATTTATATATACTTCTTTTAAATTATAATATATTTATATTTTCCATAATAAATTATTAAATACTTGATTCTTTTAAAAAATTATTTAAACATTTAACATTTATCTTCTATAATTTTTAATAATAAAAAAAAATACAAAATTACACAACGACTTCATTATTGGTAATATTTCCTTCACTAATGATTTTTTCATTTTTATTAACAATCCATTCATCATTTATGATATATTTATATATATATTTTCCTCTTTTTAAATTAATTTTAACTCTCCATCTGAAATTTAAAGGATCATAAATTAAATTGGTTTTTTTTTGCCAATTATCCCAAGATCCAGAAACTTCAACTGTTAAAATTTTTTTTCCAGAATCAGGTAAATAAATAAAAGTAATAGGATATAAATTAATATCTTCATCAACATGAGGTTTTAATTCTTTAGAATTAAAAATATAAGTATTAACATCATAATCTTTCATTTCATTATTAAAAATTTCAGTTTGTCTATCTAAATCTTTATTAAATTCTAAAACTTCTTTATCAATATCATTATAATCACAAAAAGTTTTTCCTTTTAATCTATAAAATTCTTTTCCCCAAGCTTTAGCAACATCCATAACATCAATAGCACTATTAAAAGCATTTTTTCTACATAATTCAAAATCTTTTTTAGATTTATAAATTTTAACAGCTCTAACTTCAGAATTATATAAATTATCATCATCATAAATATCAAAAATAACACCATTTCCAGAATGTTTATCATAATCATATTCAAAAACACTATCTTTTAATCCTCCAGTTTTAAAAGCTAAGACAGGAGTTCCTGCAATAAAAAATTCATGTTGAACTATTCCTCCTGGTTCAAAAAAACTTGGCATTAAACCAAAATCACTTCCATAATTTATTAAAGTTCCATCTGTAAAAAATTCATTTGGTGATGCCCAAAAATTATTTGGATATTTTAATAATAAATTATTTATTTTTTCTATACATTTTATACAATATGGATCTTTCATATTAGCCATTCCTCCTATAATTATTTGTATATTATAATTTTTTATTATTTTTTCTGCTGTTTCTAATATTAAAAGAACTCCTTTTTGTTGTGTTAAACGACCTACGAAACTAAATAAAGGAATTGAATCATTTAATGTTTTTAATTTAAAATATTTTTTCTGAATTTTTTCCTTACATTTTCTACGTAATTCATTATCAAATAAATCAATTTCATTAATATTTTTTTTAATATTATCTTCATTTAAAACTTGAATAATCATTTCTTTAATTTTTTCAATTCTATTTTTCTTAAAAATTCCATTTGGATAACCAAAAGGATGTTTATGCATTTTCATAATATTATTTAAAGGAGAACTTCTTAATAAATCTTCTAAATAACTTTTACTAACAGTTCCCCATTGATCACTTTTTAATAAAGCACATCTACTAGAATTAATAGCTTTTTTTTGCCAAGAAGGATCAATAATCCAATTAACATCCAATTGATGTATATAATTAAAATTATCATTACAAAATAAGGGAAGATATAATCTACCTTCATAAGCTTCTTCTAAATTATGACATATATGAAAAAATGTAGTATAATTAAATGCTTCTCCAAAATGACCTCCTTTACCATATCCCACTGTTAATCCTGTAAACCAATCATTTGTTACTATTAATGCTGGAATTACTCTTATATTACATAATAATTCTAAAGATGCTTTTCCCATTAAAACTATTTCTCTTAAATTAAATTGAAAATCTCCTTCAGCATATGGAGATGGAAATACTTCTTCATTATGCATAAAATATAATTTAACTCCATTTACTTTTCCAAAATATATTTCAAATTTATATGTTTTATCAATTTTAACTTCGAAATCATTTAAATAAATAAATCCAGAAGCATCATCTAATAAATAATCAATTTGTCCTTTTCTATTTTTATGATAATATGGAGTAACAATATAAATATCTTGTCCTAATTTACTTAAACAAGTTGTTAATTCATCAACCATTACTCCTAATCCTCCTACTGTACTCCATCTTCCTAATTCTGGAGTTATAAAACATATTGCACCATATTTATTACTTTTTGCTATTACATCTGTATATAATGGAACTTTTGGATATTTTGAAAATGAAATTTGAGGTAATAAATTTATTTTATGAATATATTTAAAATATTCTGTACTGTTATTCGTATTTGTTGATATACATTTTAAATGATTAAAATAATCCTCATATTTTAAATTGTTTTTTGTTAATATTGTTTGAATTTCATTAAACCATTTTGTAAATTCACTTAATGGTAATTTATTTTTTAAAAGATAATCTAATTGAGATGATATTTGAAATGCATCTAAATTTTCATATTTATTACTTTTCATACATTTACATAATTCACTTAATGAATTTATAAATACTTTTTGATATAATTCTGGATTAAATGGTTCTACTATTGAAAAACCAAATATTGTACTTGAATAAGGAAGAATTGAAATAAAATGAGGATTATATGGTGAAAGAACTTCTGATAAAAAATAATAATTTTTATTTGTTAAATTATTTGAATTATCCCAATCTTCAATTTGACATATTGTATTAATATCCATATTATTATATTCTTCTTTAATTACACTTAAATCTAATCCTACAGTTTCATATGTATTTCCAAAATTAATATTAATAACTGCAATTTCATTATTTTCTTTATCAACTCTACAAAAAGATAAAACTTTTTCATTTCCACCATTATTAATAAAATATATTTTACCAAATTTAAGTGAATTATGTTTATTTCTCATTTTTCTCATTTTTTCATAATGAAAAGGAATATTTTGTAATTCATTTCCAATATCTTTCATAACATTATCAGTGTCAGAACCAACATCAATTTCTGCTTTAGAAAATTTTCTTAAATCAGTACTCGAATTAGAAGAAGTTAATCCATTATTTTGATTTTCTTTATATTTAATTTTTAAATTCATAAAAGATTTACTTTTACCTTTTTTATTTTGTAGATTATTTTGAATATCAACTTCATTAATATTATCATTTAAATTATTATTTTGGCATTCGAAAACAGAACACATTTTAAATCTATTAAGTTCTCCTTTACTTTCATTCATAAAAGTCATAGGAATACCATATAAAGTAAATAACGCTGTAATATAAGGCCAATTTCCTTTTCCAAAAAGTAAAGCTGGATAAGGCCACATATCACCTCCAGAAGATAACATTGTAATACAATTTAAAGGCATATGTTTTTCACAATATTCATAAAAATGTTTAAACATTTTTGTTATATTTGTTTCTGATTTTAAATACTTTGCAAAACCTTTAAATATATCTTTTTCAAATGTTTTATTATATGCCTTACATATTATTTTTGGAAGAAGATATAAATGAGGAATTACTCCTGAATTTGCTAATGCATATTGTCTTCCTAAATATCTTTCACTATTATCATTACATTCTCCTATAAATATAAAATCAGGGTATTTTGACCATATTTTTCTTGTTAATTTTATTAAAAGTGGATTAGGATAAAATTGTTGTGCTGATCTAAATTTAAAATCAGTCCAATAACCACATTCTTCATTTGGTTGAACTATAATACCATTTAATATTTCATAATCTGTATATCTTCTTGTATAATCTTCATCTATATCTTCTCTTAACATTTCATCATGATCTACTTTATATAAATTTGGCCATGATTGTGCATTATCTAAATGAACTCCATTTATTTTATATTTTTTTATTAATTCTAATGTATCACTTACTAATAAATTCCATGCCTTTATATCTCTATAATTCATCATCATATTATCATCATAATTTATTGAATCTCCTTCACATCCATATAATATTCTTATTTTACCTGTATTATCTATGTATTTTAATTCTAAATCTTTGTACTTTTTGTGGTAACGAGATGAACTTATTCTTGTTAATAAATCTATTATTATATTCATTTTTAATTCTGATGCTTTTTCCATTAATTTTATAAATTGTTCTTCTCCTCCTAATAATTGAGATATTTTTGAACGATTTACTATTGCAAAAGGTGAAGTTGAATCATTTATATAATTATCTCTTTCTAATGCTCCTAAAATATATAATGAATTAATTCCTGAATCTTTTAATTTATATAATTCAAATATTAAATCTTGAAATGTTCCTCTATGTATTATTTTATTTGTTTCTAATTCATATCTACTATTTACTAAATCTACATATAATGAATGAAAATTCATTGATTTTACTTCATTATGTTGAACTATATATCTTCCTCCTGTTTCTATTATTTTTTCATATGTAAAATTTTCTTTTGAAAATTTAATTAAAATAAAATCATAAAAACCACTTTTTGAATATTTTCCAAAATTAAAAAGTAAATTTAAATTATTTTCAATATAAACATAATTATATTTTAATTCTGAATTTATTCCTTGAGATGGGGCTATAATATATAAAAAATAATCATAATTATCTTCTAATTTAATATTAAATTGTATTTCTTTTTCTTCATTAGAATAAATTACAATTGGTTTAAAAGGAGAAGGAATTTGAAAGGAATCTCCATCATATAAAGTATTTAATAAAATTACTGCTTCAATACTAATTTCTTTATTTACACTTCCAATTAATTGAATTAAAAGTTTTTCAATATAAAATAAACTATTTTCATCTCTTATTGTTAAAAAGTACTCTATCATTGGTTGTAATTCTTTTTTTAAAATATCTAAATAATTTATACTATCATCTGTCATTGTAAATTTGGTAACAAAATCCATATAAATTTCTTGATTAAAAGAAGGATATTTTGGTTTAAAAATAATATCTATTAATTCTTGTGATAAATTTTTTAATTTTTCATTTTTTGTTAGTAAATATACTATTAATGATTTTAACAAGAAATCTAATTTACCTTTTGATTTCAGACAAATTGAAATTAATTTATAATTTAAAGTTAAAGAGGAATCTGATGAATTTGATAATAAATCATCTAATGATTCTTCATTTTTCTCCTTTATTGATATTTTTAAATATGATGAATTATCTTTTTTGGAAATTTCTACTTTTTTTTCAGTTATATAATTAATTATATCAATATAATCAAAAGGTTCGTTAAAATTATCTTTATTATCACAAATATATTTAAGAATATTTTTCTCAATTATTGATTTTAATTCTTCTTTTTTATTTAAAATATTTTTTAATATAAAATGAAGATATATGTATAATGAAATATTTAAATTAGTAATTTTTGAAAGATTAATTTCTTTAGTAATTTCCAAAATATATTTTTCTTTTTCTTCATTTGAAGTTAAATCTTTAATTTTTTTATCATCATTAATTAAATTTAAAAAACTTTCTGAAACATTAAAATCAAAATCTTCAAACTTTTCAAAACTATTACTGATATTCGTTAAATTATTACTTAATAAATTTTTATTATCCATTTCTAAAATAAATAAAAAAATAAAAAAAAATAAAAAAAAATATTTTCTTAATGAAGAAGATTATAGTTAAAATTGTATATTTTTTCCTATTCTAAATAATTTTTAATCAAAAACTAAATCCAATATTTTTCCAGGTCTCTCTTATTTATGAATTTGTATAAAATTTAATATGAAAATTAAAAAATTTGTTTTATATGTTAATGTTATTTAAAATGATTAAATTTTATTTTATTTTAGATGGAATTTATGTTGATTATTTAAATTATTTATATATAAAAAAATAATTTAATTTATATATATTTTTATTTGAATTAAAAGTCATTAAAATCTAATTTTTTTTAAATAATAAACTTATAAATTTATTTAATTTTTTTTATTAAATTATATTTAATTATAGTTTTTAGTTATTATTTGTTTGGGACTTAAAAAAAGAGTCTTTAAATTTTTCGGAGATTATTGAGTTAAAAAATATTTTTTTGTAGTAAGAAATGAAAACAGAAACAGAACCTTGAATATATAATAATCACCCACAAACACGCTCAAATGAAAATTTAATTGAAAATAATGATAGAAACAACAGAAAAGAAAATATGTATTATATCTTCAAAAAAAGCATTTATAATTCTTATATTATCAATAAGCAATTATAATTGTAATTGTATTAATTATAGTGATAGTAACAAAAAAAAAGATAATGATAATTCAAGTAATGATGAGGAAGAAAAATGTGAAGATAAAATAGAATATAATCCAGATGAAATATAATATTATTCATATGATAAAAGTCTTACTTTTTCTTCAGGAGAATATCAAATGATGATTCAATTAAATAGGGAAATATAATTGTAGATATAGAAGGAAATTCAATCATATTTAATGATAAAGGAACATGTGATATAAAAACAATAAAAACTCAAGAAAATATTAATTTTATTGGTAATTGTATTAGTATTTTAAATGAATATATTAATAATTTGGATTCTGTTCAAACATTAAAATGACAAATGTAGAAACTTCTAATGTCACTATTATGTAAAATTTGTTTAAAGATATGAGTTCTCTTATTTCTTTTTATATTTCTATTATTACTACTTTTAAATCAGAAATTATAAGTTTTATGTTTTATGGAATGAGTTCTCTTCAATCTTTAAATCCTTAAAATTATGATATTTCTAAAATTCAATTTATAAATTTTCTTTTTTATGGTATGAGTTCAATAACTACTTTAGATATTTCAAAATTTAATATTTCTAAAGAAATTTATAAATTATCTTTTTTATGATATGAGCACAATAACTTCTTTATATATATTTAATTTTGATAGTTCTAAAACAACTAAAATGGATTATATGTTTTATAATATGAGACCCATTACATCTTTAAATCTTTCTAATTTTGATACTTCCCGGGACTACTTTTATGGTATGAGTTTACTTCTTTAGATATTCCAAATTTTGTTATTTCTCAAGTTACTGATATGAGTTCTATATTTGAAGGACTGAGTTCTCTTTCTTTTTTTGATATTTCAAATTTTAATATCCAAAAAGTAACTGATATAAGTAGAATTTTTTCTGGTCTTAGTATTCTTTCATCTTTAGATATTATAACAACATTTGATATTTCAAAAGAAATTAATATGAGTGGTTTGTTTTCTGGTATGAGCTCAATACTTCTTTGGATCTTTCAAATTTTAATACTTCTCAAATTACTGATATGAGTTATATGTATTATGGTATGAGTAATATAACTACTTTAGATTTTACATCTTTTGATACTTCCAAAGTAACTAATATTAGTTATATGTTTTCTGGTTGTACAAATTTAAAAACTATATATGTAAATTCAACTTTTAATTCCCTTATATTGAAGGATGGGGATAATATTTTAAGGATGTTACTTATTATTGTGAGATTTATATAGATGGAGGTGGTGAGAGTGTATTGATGTAATTTCTTGGATTGCTCTTATTAATTTTTTAACTTAATTTACTTTTTATTATTTTTTATTTGAAAAATTTATTTTTTTAAAATTCTAAATAATAGATAATCCTTAATCATTTTATAAGAAATAAAGAAATAAATTTTTAATTATGAATAAATTTTATTCTAAATACACTTAATTAATATCACAAATAATATATGATTATAATAAAGACATGATATATTTCATTTTTTTAATTTTTAAATAATATAATATTTTATTTACTCTTTTTATTTTTTTATATTTTTTTTAATATTAAATGAAAACTAGATTATAATCTTTTTTTATTTTTATTTAATTGAAAATTATGAAAATAATAAAAATATATTATATATATAATAAATTATTGTTTCAATTAATTATATTTATAATTATTTATTTTTTTTAATTTATTCTTATTATTGAATAATTAATAAATAAAATAAATTATCTAATTAGGATTGAGATTATAAATTTGATTCAATCCCTAAATATTAATATTTTCGAAAACTTAAAAAACAAAAAAATATAAATAATCATTTAATTTAAAATAAATTAGTTTTTGAAATAATTTTAATAAAAATATTGTTTTATCTAATTGAATTAATACAAAAGAAAAAAAAAAAATAAAAGAAAAATTGTATTTTATTTGACTTTTTTTATTTTTATTTAAATTAACCATCATTCAAATAATTAATTAAAATTTTTTTAATTTCCCTTTTTTAAAATTACTTTTTTGGAAAAATTTATTTAAATAATTTATCAATCAAATCAAATTCCAAATTTGAAGTTGTCATTTTAACATAGTAGAGTCATAAATTATTTTCTTTAATAAGGAAATTTATTCAAATTTAAGAAATGAAAATAAACATTATTATAATAAAGAAGATAGTAAAATAACTTCTTTAAAAATCAATTAATTCAATATATTCAAAATATCACAAATTATTTTTTCTTCTGTTTTTACTTCTAAAAAAAAAATTCAAATATTTAACAAATTCCTTTCAATATCAATATTAAAACAATCAAGAAAATAATAAAATTAATATTAAACAATTTATTTAAAAAAAAAAATCTAAATTTAAAAATAAAATATTAAAAAAAAAAATTTAATGTCCAACTAAATCAGAAAGAATTTTTGCATAAGCACCACTAGTATCTCCAATAATATCATCATATAAATCTACATTTCTATCCATATGATAATAATCTCTAATATAATCCATATCAATTTCAGCTCTTCCAACAATAGCTCTATTAAGAGTTTTAGTATCAGTTCCAAGTCCTTCAACAGCTCTATAAATTTTTTTAGCATACCATTCAGAAGGAGTAATTGTAGAATATAATACTGCTTTCATTAATTTCCTACATGTCCCTGATACATTTTTATTTATTGCTTCATATAAATCTATTTTTTTTAATTCTTTATATTTTCTACATAATAATATTAAATCTTCTCTTGATGGTTTTACAAAATATTCTGTAAATAATTCTTCGTCATTTCCCCAATTTTTAACTCCTTTTTTATCCATTTTATTTACTATATTTTCTGCTTCTTCTTGGGTTAAAATATTTTTTTTTCTTCTTTCATTTGTTAATAAACTTAATAAATATTTTTTATATTCACCACTAGTATTTTTTTTAATATCATCTATTAAATTTATTTTATAAAATTTTGCATAAGTTTCATTAATTAAATCTAACATCCATTTTGGTCTTGAAGCAATAATTTCACAAATAATATTATGATCTTTTAAAAAAGAATGAATTGCTGAATTAAGTTCTTTTGCATCATATTCAAAAGGAGCATCAAACATTAAAATACATAAATCTTTTAATTTTGAACTTAATGTTTCTTTTATATCTTCTTCTATTTTTGTTCCAAACATTACTTCATAACATGCTTTTATTACTTGTCTTTCATCATTTGATGTATTTGTTAAAATATATCCTATTTCTTTCTCATCTATTGGCTTTTTAAATATTGCATTATTAAATCTTTGAGCTAAATTTGCTAATTCTGTTATTTCTTCTTGATTTGGAGCGTCGTCATCTTCCATTTTATTTTTATTTTTTTTATATATTATTGAAAATATATTTATTATTAAAAAATTAATTTAAAATTATAATAATATTAAATCTTAATAAAATTCAGAATAATATTTTAATTATATGATATTTTATTTTTGGAGTATAAAATAAATTATAAGAAATTTTTTTTATTTTTATTATCAAATGTTTTTTTGGATTCGTAATTTATTATTTTCAAAAATTCACTTTAAAAACAATAAATTTTTTTTCTAAGAAAAATGACTTCTTATCATCTTTAATTTTATAATTTTTTTTCAAAGTTAATTCAAAAAATTTCATTTGAAGAAAAGAAAAAAACAAATTTACAATTAATCATAAATATTTTTCATTGAAGAGGTATTTGAATCTTTGAATCATTTTTTGATTTTATATTCCACTTTATATTTAACTATATAATACAAAGAGATATTGAAATGGAAAACTAAATGTAAAGAGAAAAAAAAATAAAAATATAAATAAACAAAAAGAAAAAAAAATAAAGAAAAAGAAAAATGAAGAAGATAGAAAAAGAAAAAAAAAAGGAAAATGAGGAAAAACAAATAGAAAAGGAAAAAATAAAAAGAAAAAAAAAAAAGAAAAAGAAAAAAAGGAAAAAAATAAGTTAAATTAATATAATATTAAATAAATATTTAATAAAAATAATAAATAAATAAATAAAAATAAATAAAATATTTAAATTTTAATATTTTGAAAATTGATAAATTTAAATATTCTATTATTTATATAATAATTAAAAGAAAATAATTAAATATTATTGTTAATTTTTTTAAAGTTTTAAAAGTCTATTAATATTAAAAAAAATGATGAAAATACTATTATTAATTATACTTAATTTGGTTCATAAAATAAATTCAGCTCAATGTAGTGATTACAATGATTGTTTTAATTGTAAAGCTCAAAGTAGTGATATATGTAAATGGACAAATTCAGGATGTGAAGATAATGATAATGCTCAATCAACATTAGATGTTTTATCAAGATTATTAACTTGTTATAATTATGATAATGCTAAAGATTATATTTATCAATATTGTAGTTCAACTTCATTAACTTTAACAAAAAAAGATATTGATATTTCATTAGTTAATAATAATAATAAATATGGAACAAGTAATTTACTTTGTAGATATACAATTACAAATGGAAAAGAAGATAAAACTTTTTATATTAAAATTAAACAAGATACTAGTTTAAGTCATTCTCTTATTATAAGAAAATCAAGTGGACAAAGTGAATTGGCAAGAGAAAAAAAAACAACTTATATTATGAAAAATGAAAATAAAGTTTATATTGATGCTTATGTTTCTAATGAACTTAGTGAAGATCCTTTTGATATTACTATTTCATTTAGTAGTCAAGATCAAAACACAAAAACAATTATTATTATTCTTATTGTTGTTATATTTATTATACTTATTTTATTAATTATATTTGTTATTCTTTATAGAAAAAAAGATCCTCAAACTCTTATTATTGTTCAAAGAGAACAAGAAGAAACTGAAAAAAAAAATAAAGAAGAATTAAGAAAATCAGCAGAAACTTACTTTAATCAAGAAGCTAAAATTATATTTAGAAATTTAGTAAATAATGAATTCACAATTTGTTGTATTTGTCAAGATGAATATTTAGAAGATGATGAAGTTATAAAAACACCATGTGGACATTTATTTCATTATTCTTGTTTAAAAAATTGGTTTATTCCAGAAGAATCAATAGAAGTTAATAATAATTGCCCCGAATGTAGAAAACAAATATATAAATTAGAAATAAAACATAATAATAATAATAATAATGAACAACCCAATATATTAAATCTTAATCAACCAAATAATAATAATCAAAATGGTCCAGATGCTTTTTCTATGTCAAATGAGCAAATTCATGATGAAGTACCTGCTTCTCCTCTTTTTATTAATAATAATAATATAAATAGTATTCCTATTCAAATTAATAATATTAATAATCATAATAATAATAATAATGAACAACCAAATATATTAAATCTTAATCAACCAAATAATAATAATCAAAATGATCCAGATGCTTTTCCTATATCAAATGAGCAAATTCATGATGAAATACCTGCTTCTCCTCTTTTTATTAATAATAATAATATTAATAGTATTCCTATTCAAATTAATAATATTAATAATCATAATAATAATATTAATAATCCTTTAGGAAGTAATGAAGTTTATAATTATGGAACTCCTCCCCCTGTTTTTAGTGATAATCAAAATCAAGCATAATATTTGTTATATCTTTATTTTAATATATTTTATATTATTATAATAAAATTATTTTATGGGGATTTCTTTTATTTTTTTTAAAATATAGATTTTAATTAATAAAAAAAAAATGAATGACAAACAAATAAAAGGAAAAAGTTCAATAAAATATTTTTCTGATTTAAGAATCGAAGATAATTTAGAAAATAACAATTCAATAATTGATAAATTAAAAGAGCAAGTGAAATTAACAATTTCATTGGATAATTGTCTTCAAAAAAGAAAATACAAATTTTTAATATATGCATTAAACCAAGATGGAAAAGTTCCTTTAGCTAAAGTAAATAGTAAATTTTGTGATAATAATGGACATTTATTATTTGAAAATACTATAGTTTTAGATTATTTTTTTGAAAAAGAACAAAAATTACTTTTTGAATTTTATGTTGGAAATAAAAACAATATAAATTATAATATATGTATAATTGAGACTTCATTAGGTGCAATAATAGGTTCTCAAAATGGAACTTTAATAAAAATATTAAATGAAAATTTTACAAAAGTAATTTTTCATGTAGATAAATTAGAAGATACTCAAAAAATTTTAAATATTCAATTTGATATAGAAACAAATGAACCATTTGATTTAACACAAGCTAAAAATAAAATATGTTATTTAATAACAAATGAATCAAATATATATTTAAGTGAATATTTAGGAGATAATTCAAAATTTCTTGTTTCAACAATTCCAATAAATTTATTAATCCCAAAATTTGAAATTCATTTTTTTGACTATAAACAATATGAAATATGTAAAAAAGAAACAAATTTAAAAATATTTACCGATAAAGAATGGAATAAAAAAGAAAAAATATACATTCCATTAAGAGATAATAAAAAAATAATATTAAAAAATAAGAGTTTTATAAGTATAAAATATACATTTTTAGATTATTTAAAATCAGGAGTAAAACTAGGATTATCAATAGGAATAGATTTTACAGGATCAAATGGTCATCCATATGATGAATTTTCTCTACATAGAACAAAAGATCCAACAAATCCAAATAATCCAAATAATTTTAAAGGACCAAATGATTATGAAAGAGCGATTTTTCAATGTGGTTCAATAGTCGCTCATTATGATTATGATCAATATTTTCCTGTTTTTGGTTTTGGAGCAATTATAAATAAAAATGAAGATACAAATATGTGTTTTAATATAAATTTTAAAAATGATCCTAATATTTTTACTATACATAATATTATTCAAGAATATCATAAATGTTTAAATAAAATTACTTTTTCTGGTCCTACTTATTTTTCTCCTATTATTAATAAAGTTATTAATATTATAAAACAAAGAAATAACAATATGGAATATGAAGTTCTTATGATTTTAACTGATGGTGTTATTAATGATATTGAAGATACTATTGATGCTTTAGTTGAAGGTTCTTTTTTACCTTTAAGTGTTATTATTATTGGTATTGGAGATGCTGATTTTTCAGATATGGATATTTTAGATGGTGATACTGTTCCTCTTATTTCTAGAAAAGGTATCAAAAGAATGAGAGATTTAGTTCAGTTTGTTCCTTTTAAAAAATACGAAAATGAAATTAATAAATTATCTGAACAAGTTTTAGAAGAAATTCCAAGACAAATTATAGAATATTATTCTTTGAATAATTTATATCCTAATAATATTAAATTTAATCAATAGTAAAAATATATCAATATATTGGAAAAATAAATTCAAAAAAAAATTAAAACCAAAAAACATTTTTAAAAACCAAAAAAAAAATAAATAATATTTTAAAAAAAAAAATGGAATCTTCCCAATTATACAATTTAAGTTCGTCTCATTCTCATCACAAAGACACTCTTCGTTCAGTATGTTGTAATTCCTATGGATTAATATTAACAGGATCCTTTGATAAAATATGTAGTTTTTTTCAATCAACCTCAGATGGAAAATATGAATATTTAAAAGACACAAAATACCATGATGATTATATATATATAACACGTTCAGATATATTATCTCGTGGATTTTTTTCAGGATCAAAAGATAAAAGAATAATATATATGGATAATGAAGGAAATCCAATAGGAGAATTTATGGGACATAATGGAACAATAAATTCAATTAGTCAAAGTAAAGATGATAATAATTTATTTATTTCTGGTTCTTGGGATACAACTGCAAGAATTTGGGATATAAATAAACAAGAAAATTTATATATTTTAGAAGGTCATTCTTATGCTGTTACTGTCTTAGCTTTACCTAATAAAAAATATATAACTGGAAGTCAAGATAAAAATTTATATTTTTGGGATGAAAATAAAAAAATAAATACAATTCAAAATGCACATGATGATATTATTAGAAGTATTATTTTATCTCCTGATTCTCAAAGTATTTTTACAACAAGTAATGATATGAAAATAAAACAATGGAGTTTAGGAGGACAATTATTAAATATATTTAATGCTCATGATGGATTTATATTTAGTTTATGTTTTAATTTAAAAAGTCATCAACTTTTTTCATGTGGAGATGATAGAGTTGTTAAAGTTTGGAAAGAAAATGGAAATTATGAACAAGATCTTTTACATCCAAATACAATTTGGGATATTGCATATAATCCAATTAATAATGATATAATAACAGCTTGTGCAGATTCTATTTTAAGAGTTTTTTCAAACAATAATAAAAGATGGATGAATGAAAAAGCTTTAAAAGAATATAATAATTTATGTAATTTAGCTTCTATTCAAAATGAAGGAGAAAATAATAATCAGGGAGATCAAGTTGATATAAATACTTTACCTTTAATTACAGAAATGTCTAATTTAAATAATATTAAAGATGGAGAAATTAGATTATTTAATAATTTTGGAAAAGCAGAAGCTTATTGTTATAAATTAAGTGAAAATAAATGGGAATTATTAGGTGAAGTTATGGGACAAAAAAATACTCCTCAAAAAAAATATTATCCTGGAGATGATGTTTTTAAACCTGGCAATTATGATTATATTTTTGATGTTGAATTAAATGATGGAATTACTCAATTACCTTTTAATGAAGGAGATAATATTTTAATGACTGCTGAAAAATTTGTTGGAAGAGAAAAATTACATAAAGCTTATGTCGATGATATTATGAAATTTTTAAGGGCAAATACTGGAAAAAATAAAGGAAAAAAAAAACCTACAATTACACAGCAAAAAGATTATTCTAAACCAAAACCAAAAAAACAAAATTTAAATAATAATAAACCTCAATCTACTAATAATTTTTCTTTTCCTATTATGAGATATAGTTTATATGATTCTGTTAATTCGGATGGTCCTAATAAAAAAATTAATGAATTAAATAGTAAAATTAATGAAGGAGATAAAAATAAAAAATTAACTGATTTTCAATTAAAACAAATTGGAAAAGTTCTTAAAGTTATTGGAGAAAAACAATTTTATCATAATAGTAATTTTGATGAATATGATTTAAAAGAATTTTTAAATTTATTTACTTCATGGCATGATGATTTTCTTGTTCCAATTTTTGATGTTTTTAGAATGTTTTTATTACATCCTCAAAGTAATATAATATTTAAAAAAGTTGGAGGAGGAGTTGAACAATTAACTATTTTATTATTATATTTAAAAAATAATAATATTCAAATTTTAAGTATTTTAGTAATGAGATGTATTTGTAATATGTTTAATCATGAATATAGTAGAAATTTATTACAAACTAAAAGACAAGATATTTTAGATTTATGTGGTAATTTTGTTGATAGCGATAATAAACATATTAGAGGAGGAATTGTTAATATTTTATTTAATTATTCTATTATTTTTTCCACTTTAAATGATAATGATGGTTCTTTACAAATTTGTGCTTTGTTAAATGAAATTTTACCTAAAGAAAATAATGTTGATAATATTATTCTTATGTTACAATCTCTTGGGAATTTATTTGTTTTAAGTGAAGAAAATAGAACTATTGGAAAAGATATGGATATTTTAGAAAGTGTTAATGGTATTTCTGTTGATAATGATAATGGAAATGTTAAAGAATTAAAAGATTTTATTAACGCTTTATTAAAATAAAAATTTATAAAAATTAACTAATAATATATAATAAATTATTATTTTATTTATTATTTATTTTTTTATTTTTTAACTTTGTCTTTTGGTTGTTCGTTATTATTATTATTATTATTATTATTATTATTATTATTATTATTATTATTATTATTATTATTATTATTATTATTATTATTATTATTATTATTATTATTATTATTATTATTATTATTATTATTATTATTATTATTAT
>JAJJKW010001542.1:0-75179 GCA_023805745.1 Isotricha sp. YL-2021b
GGGCGGCAAGCATCGCAATCGTTGCCAATTCACGAGTTTTCCAATCCACATTATCTCTGGCAAAGATATCTCCAAACAAGTGGGCTTTCAAGTATTCATCAATGGCAGGGGCAAAGTCAAACAGTTTCCCTTTAACAGGATTTCCCACTAATTTTGTTTGATTTTCTGTGCCATAAGTTAACGCTTCACCTTGAGGTTTGGCTGATGGTTCTTTGCCTAATTCATCTTTGTTGCCACGTTCATTCACCACTTGCATTAAAGTGGAAAGTGCATTTAAAGAACGTGGAAATCCGCAATAAGCATAAGATTGCACCAAGATTTCCTTGAAAGTATTAACAGGAACTTTATTATCCAGTCCTTTGATAAGGGCTTTTTTTAATCCTTCTTGGTTACCTCTGGCCGCATAAGCCGCCACTTCTGCAATAGATTCTTGTTCCGCATTTAAAGCTTTTGCCATTGTTTGACCTCCTGTCAAAAGTACTGTTGTCATTAAAATAATTGATAAAAACCTTTTCATATTTCCTCCCGATTATTTCCTGATAAAGTTTTGATCCTGCTCAGGGATTGTTTCATCCTCAATAAAGCGTTCCACCCGCATGTGTAAATCATACTTGTTGCGCAGCTCGGCAATTTTGTTCATCATTGGCGTTGCGTGGTGTTTATCGATGGCTTCTTGGCTTTCCCAGCTGTCAATCAAAAGCACTGTCTCCGGATCATTTTTGGGATAAAAGTATTCGTATTTTTTATTGCCTTCTTCGGCACGAATAGCCGCAACCGTTCCACTTTGTTCCATTTCCTCAGCAAACTTTCGGGCGTTGCCGTTTTCACCTGTATAATAGATATTGACTGTAATCGCCATCGCTTGACCTCCTGTCAAAAGCATTGTTGAAAAAATAAAAAATAAAACTTTTTTCATCATTTATTATCCTTAAATACTTTTTCCTAAATCAAAGGCCTTTTTTAAAGCATCTTTATGCTCGTTTGCTTCCTTCGGTTCATTGATTCCACCACAATCCAAAAGCCCCGCAAAACGAGATTGACTAAAACATTCAATCCATCCCTCTAATCCTTGTTTGGCACGTTCGGATTTCCCAGAAGTTCCATCATATAAAGTGGTTATTAAATAGACATCCTTAAAGTTGTTTTCTTTTGAAAAGAGAGGATTACATCTGTCCAAAAAGGTTTTTAATTGCCCGCTCATTTCATAATAATAAATGGGTGTTGCAAAAATGAGCACATCTGCCTTTTGCACTTTTTCAATCAAGGTATTCATGTCATCTTGAATCACACATTTTCCCAGTTTTTGACAGGCTAAGCATCCCCGACAAAATTGGATATTTTTATCCTTTAGAGTGATGAGCTCCACTTCGTTTCCTGCTTCAATAGCACCTTTTTCTGCTTCATGAGCCAAGATTTCTGAATTGCTTCCCACACGCAAGCTACTAGATATAATTAAAACTTTTTTTTTAATCATTTTATTTTCCTTTCTTAAAACCAATTTTTTCAAGCCAAGTATTGACTTCAGTACGGGCTTCATCTTGTTCATTTTGTGCCACATGTCCATAGATGGCCAATCCATCCAGCATATTCGCCTTTGTGGCATTTTTTAAGTTGCGAGGGACAGATGATAAACCGCTTCCTTCATGGGTTGTAAACGGAATAACCGTTTTGTTGCTCCAGTCATGCTTTTCAATAAAAGTATAGACGGCCATTGGTAAATCACTCCACCATACAGGGCCTCCCACAAAAATGGTATCATAGGTATCAAAATTATCCACATCCTTTGCAATTTCCGGACGAGCATTTTCATTTTTTTCTTTCTTGGCAACTTCTGTTAAAGGAGTATATTCGGCAGGATAAGTATCATTTTTTAACTTAATTTCAAACAAATCTCCACCTGTATAATCCGCAATCATTTCAGCCATAATAGCTGTATTGCCTTTGGTAATATTGCCGACACTATATTGATCTCCCGTTCGGGAAAAATATACCACTAATACTTTTGCGTTTGACATATCTATCTCCTTTCCTTGTACTGTAAAAGTTGCCAGTAAAGCCATTATAAATGTGAATACTTTTTTCATTTTTTATCCGTTTCATATTGTTTTAACATTGGGGCAATGTGGGTATTAAAAATCTGTCCCGCCACATCTTTCGGTTCAAACACGCCATCCGACATACACCAACACGTCATCATGCCATAAAGCTCACAAATAATTGTGTGTGTCAGTAAATCAATAGGGGTATTCTGTTTAAGCTCTTTATTTTTGACGGCTTTGGTTAAAATATCCCGTAGCATGTCGGTATCAAATTGCCATTTCGTATTATCCCATCCATTTTTGTTGCCTTTCGGGTCTATCACAATGCGTACCCATTCACGACACATATTGATGCCGTAACGTTCAACTTCCACCATAAAGCTGACGAAATAGTGTTCTAAACGTGTTAAAAAGGGTTTGTCTTTCATTTGTTCCAAACGTAAAACGATGCGGCTAAACAGGTTGCGACAAATCTCGCAACAGATGGCTTCTTTGTTTTTGAAATAGACATAAAAGGTCCCTTTGGCACAGCCGCAGGCCTTTGTAATATCTTCCACTTTTATATCGCTGAAATCACCACTGACAATATAATCTGTTGCCTTGTCTAACAGCTTCTGTCTGGTTTTTAGGGCTTCTTCTTGGCGTTTTGTCATGATATGTTTCTCCTGATGAGACTAGGTTTAGCATATCGTTGACCAAAAGTCAATGACTTTTTTCAAAAAAACAATCATTGTTTTGATAGGGTGACCAGCCCGATTTTTTCTGTTTTGCTAGAAAAATGGCGCGGCTTGCGGCCCCGCATATGAAAACTCGCCAGGAAGGACCCATGCCTTTTTTACGGGAGGCGGCGACTTTATCACGAATACGTTCTCCGCTGATTTCCCGTTCAAACTGAGCAAAAGATAAAAGCACATTCAACATTAACCGTCCCATACTGTCGGCCGTATTGAAGTTTTGCGTAACCGATACAAATGAGCAATTATGCGCATCAAATATTTCGATCATTTTTGAAAAGTCCATCAGGCTACGGGTCAAGCGGTCGATTTTATAAACGACTATCATACATTCCTTATACCATGGAGTTTTTGAATAAATTCTTCGGCAATCTGCTTTTAGGTGAAAAAAATCTGCTGGATAATCGCGAAATGCAGATTAAAGGTAAGGTGGAAAGTAAGGAGAAAATTATACGCTTTATCTCCGAAAATTCTCAAATCACCACAAATCAATTGGGTGAACTCACCCATTTAAGCATAGCCGGTGTAGAAAAGAACTTGCGACAACTTAAAGAGCAGAATTTAATTCGTCGTGTCGGTCCTGATAAAGGCGGACATTGGGAAGTTATTAAAAAATAGATACCGGTCAGACCTGTCTGAGCTGGTATCTATCAGTGTTTCCCGTATTTCCTGGCTTTCTTAAAATTTAAAATCCGAGTGGGTCCTATCCTCCACCATATAAAAACCTCTTCTTTAGGAAGAGGTTTTTTTGTTTTAAATTTCTTAGATTCACAGTTGCATATTATTTAAATAAGTCCGTAATATCACCCTGCGAGATATGATCTTTATATGGACTTACAACCTTAGGTTTAGTAAAATCAACTTGCTTCAAATCAACCTTAAATGTTAAAGGTAATAAGGCTGAATCAAAATAAAATACACCATTTTTTACATCAGATACCGTACGCCACAAAGTTGATGTGTTGTTTAGGTGTTCTGTGTCAAAAACTACTCCATAAGGTGTAGAAACACCACGCATTAAGGAAAGTACCATAGCTGATGTTTGGTCAGCAAATGTATATTCCGGAATTTCTTTTGTAATTTCCGGTATCGGAGTGTTAACCATCTGATCTAACCATCCTGTTAAATATACAAAACGGGCTTGTGATAATGATGAACCCGGCATACCGCCTTCAATTCCGGCCTCCTTAAAATAATCTTTTATGGCAAGCATTTTATCGTATTCAGGATCGTTGGTAAAGACAATTCGTCCCTTTTGATGGTGTATTTTTGCTTTGCCATCAATATATTCAATAATAACATTATCACCTGTTTTATCTGTTACAATATAATGAACGTTTATAGGGGCACCTAAAAGTTTGGCTCTTTCTTCATCGGAAACAACACGGAATTTTTCATTTTCGAAATAATCTGCCACTTCTTGAGCAGATGAAAAATTATCCAACAGGAAACGTGTTACCATTTCAGATGTTATTGTCTTTTCTTCGGGCTGTAAATCTCCATAATTTGATGTTTCCAAGTATAAAACATCGACAGCCAAATTTTCTTCGTTAATACCGGAGTTTACAAAACCATAACTGGTAACTGCCAAACTTGCATATTTTGAGGTCCATTTAAGCGGGTTGCTGCCTAAACCGGAATATTCTATTCCTTTTGGAGTGAGAACAAATTGTACATCATCCGGTTTAAACCAGTCCATTGTACGGCCGGTAACGACGCTCCCGTCTTCTGAGGTATATGTTATACGTGAACAAGCACAAGATTCCGAAATAATTCCAAAGCACAATCCTGCAGTTAAAACAGTTGTAGTTAAAAATTTCATTTTTTCCCCTTTCGTTAATTGTTGAGTTCAAGCTCTTTTATATATTAAATGCTTTTAGTAGTCAATTTTTTTAATAAAATGATATAAAACATTGCATATTTCAATGAAAGCATATAGTATCCACCTATATTGGAAAATAATGGGAGGATAATATGTCAAAATTAACTATTTTAAGCGCAGCTGCTTTGGTATTGAGCGGCATCAGCAATGTTTGTTATGGGGATAATGATGTTTCTCCGTATAAAACGCCGGAACAATGGCAAGAAAGTTCCAAAATCGAGGAATATCATCCTAATCAGACAATAACCGGTCAGTATGATAGGAGTTTGGCGGCTACTTGTAAAAACGGCATTTTTGTCGGTACAAAAAAAGATGATGTTATTGCATGGAAGGGAGTTCCTTTTGCAACGCAACCCGTTGGTGATAGACGCTTTAAAAAGGCAACAGATCCTGAACCATCGGATAAGGTTTATGAGGCATATTATTTCGGACCAACGTGTATGCAACCGATTGATCCCACGGGGGAGAGATCATCACTTTATGAGCAGAGCGAGGCTTGCTTAAATTTGAATGTTTGGAAAAATGTTAAAGGTGCAAAAGAAAAACCGGTTCTTGTGTTTATCCACGGAGGAGGTTGGTTGCAAGGCGGAACTGCCGATCCGCTATATAACGGACAGTTTTTTGCTCAACATAACCCTGATGTGATATTGGTTACGGTTACCTATCGTGTAGGCATGTTGGGAATAATTAACCTTTCTGAATTTCCTGACGGAGAAGAATATGAAACCTCTATCAATAATAGTATTTTTGATTTAGTCCAATCACTTAAATGGATTAAAGAAAATATTGCTGCTTTTGGCGGTGATCCGAATAATATTACGATTGCCGGTGAATCGGCAGGCGGTGGAGCAGTTTCAACACTTTGTACATTGCCTGAGGCGAAAGGTCTTTTCCAAAAAGCAATTCCGATGAGCGGTTCGGTTAATCAGGGGAATGACATAGAAAAGACTTTAACTCTGCCGGAAGCTCTCAAAAAGGACTTAGGGGTAAAGACAGTCAAAGATTTGGAGCAAATTGATTTCAAAACGATTCAAAACTATTGGGATAAAAATGCAACAAATATATACAATTTAATTGTGCGTGACGGCAAAATTATACCAAATGATCCGTTTAAACTTTGGGAAGACGGTATGAGCAAAGATTTAATCATTATGCAAGGGCATACGGCTGATGAATTTCGTTATTTCTTGAGTGTTTTTCTTGGTTATGAACCGATGTTTGATGCTGTTTGTCAGGTATCAATGGAGATGGATGAAAGTCTTGAAACAGATGAATTTAAAAAGGATTTAGAGCAATATAAAAAAGCTTTAAAGAACTTAGGATACACAGGTAATGAAATTGCCAGACGTTATATGGATGATAAAATACTTTCCATCGGCAATACCTATCAAGCTTTGGAACACGCTAAAAACGGTGGTGTCAGCTACAGTTATACCGTTGAAAAGAAATATGATTATCCTGAATATTTAGGAGCGGCGCATGCCATTGATTGCTTCTATATGTTCGGAACATTTGACGGAGTATCGGTAAAGGGTACTAAAGAAGAAGTAGATTTGGCATTAGAATTTCAAAAAATGATTGCTAATTTTGCGAAAAACGGTGATCCGTCTACAGAAAAATATAGCTGGCCGGTTTATAATAATGAAACACGTCAAAAAATGATGATTGGTGATAATATGCGAGTTGAATCCAATCCGGAGAAAGAACGTGTAGATGCGGCTTTAAAAATGATGAGAAGCGGCAATCGGTTCCGCTATGTTAATTCGTTTGCCGAACAGTTAACGGTCATTGCGGAGCGCTATCCGGAAGTTTATCAAAAATTCATGACGGAATTTTTTGCTGAAAAGCGAAAAGCAGAGGAGGATATTGAAAGCAAAAAGAATATTCACTAAATGTGTGAGATGAACGTAAAAAACATCCCTTTGAAAGCAAAAATCTTTTGAGGGGATGTTTTTTATTATTAGATATTTTAAATATCCGGCAAAACCTGAGGCAGGAATAAATAATCTTTAATGCTTAATAGAGAGTTAGATAATGCATCATAAAAAAACGCTAATTTTCGGAAATTAGCGAACAATTAAAATAAATTCTGTAATGTCATCCCTGTTCATTTTACTGATGGGGCTTACCATAACTTCCCTGAAAGCCAGAAGATTGCGGACGGCGTGTATTATATCAAGGCACAGGGACATACCAAAGGCAAAGTTTAATGCAGCCTAAGGGAAAGCAAATACAACAAAATCAAGCCGAGTTTAACCGCTCGGCTTTTTCGCTGCACACTATGACTTGAAGCATTAGAGATTGGGTTACATTTTTTCTTTTGCATATAAAGACATACAATTTGTGAACAAGAGAAATATTAAAATCTATGTATATCTTGCATTATATAAAAAATTTTTTATACTACGTGATATTGTTTGACAGGAGAACAAAAAATTAGCATTTATGATTATAGAAGCGGAGAAGTAGTTAAATGCTTCGATCAGACTGCTGATATGAATGATGTTGAAGCCAAAATTGCAGAATTGCTGTAGCAAAAGGAACTATAATAAGAAAATAAAAGCAGTAAAATTTTGATGAAATATTCTATTTTGAAAAAGCTATGAAATAAGGCTAATATGGACTAAGGACTAAAACAATGAAACCAAAAATAAATCTGACTTCACTTTGCTTTATAGCAATTATCAGTATTTACTTTACCATATTTTTAAATGTTAAACTTTGGTCATTCTTAATTCTTAATACGGAAACATATAATATATTTACGATATTTGCCTTATTATTCGTAATATTTGCCATATTTTTCCTGTTTTTCACGTTGTTCAGTTTTATAACTATTCCTTATTTCGGGAAAATAATAATAGGAATTTTATTGATGCTCTCTGCAGCTTCTGATTATTGTTTGCAATATTTGGGAGTTGTAATTAATCATGACATGATACGTAATTTGTTTGAAACAGATTATGGAGAAGCATCGGATTTTGTAACGACTAATTTTATATGTTATGTGGCAATATTGGGAATGATTCCGGCAGCAGGTTTGTGCTTTATAAACGTAGTATACGATAATTTGAAAAAAGAACTAAAAAAACGAGCATTATGTCTTTTAAGCGGAATACTGATAATAGTATCAATCGTACCGTTCTTTTCCAAATACTATCTGTTTTTCGGACGCAGTCATGATCAGATTCGCTATTATCTCAATACTGTCAATTATATATATGGGGTTGTTCGCTATTATAAAGAAAATGCAAGTATAAATAGAGAATTTGTCATTCTGGATTCTAATCCTACAATAATTTCCAGTAAGAGCGAAAAGCCGGTTGTTACTGTTTTAATAATTGGTGAAACAGCAAGAGCAGCAAACTTTTCTCTTTACGGTTATCAGAGAAAAACGAATCCGCTTCTCGAAAAACAAGATGTTTATGTGTTTCAGGACACAACTTCTTATGGAACTTCCACAGCTGTTTCATTGCCATATATGTTTTACGCTTCCGAAAAAAAAGGATTTTCCGTAGTAGATGCGAAATATAAGCAAAATATTCTTGATATTATACAAGCTACCGGTACGGATATTATATGGAAAGATAATGATAGCGGGTGTAAGGGAGTATGTTTAAGGGTACCATATACGGATGTACGTGCCGAGAAGGCTTCTCCCTATTGTTTTGATGACTATTGTTATGATGAAATTCTGTTGGACGGGTTGGATGATATCCTTAATCATATTCAAAAAAATACTTTAATAGTGTTGCATACAATGGGGAGCCATGGTCCTTCTTATCATAAGAGATATCCGGCTGAGATGGAAAAATTTAAGCCTGTTTGTAATATAAATGATTTACAAAAATGTAGTTCAGAGGAAATAATAAATGCGTATGACAATACAATACTTTATACTGATTATTTTATTTCTTCAGTCATAGATATTCTTAAAACGAAAAAAAATATACAAAGCAGTATGTTATATGTTTCTGATCACGGGGAATCATTAGGTGAGCATAACATCTATTTACATGGTATGCCGGCTAAACTTGCACCTAAAGAACAAATAGAAATACCAATGATTCTATGGATATCCGACAATACAAAAAAGAATATGCATATAGATGAAAATTGTCTGCGTAAAAAAGCAAAACAAGGATCTTTTTCTCACGATAATTATCCTCATACCGTTTTAGGTTTAATGAAAATTAAAACAACAGTATATAAAGAAAAATTAGATGTGTTTCACAACTGTTTGAAAAAACGCAAATAATATAAGACTGCAAGAAATCAGCTATCCTAACTTATATTTGACAGTAAATATGCTTATTTATAAACTTCAATTTTTGAATTGGTTTGATATTCATTGACAATTAACATAAGTGTTTTTAGTATTGTGTATTGACGATATAAAACATTGTTTCTCAAGAGGGAAAATATGCTAAATAGTATCAAATCAAAAATTATAGTTTTAACATTTTCATTGTTGTGTGCTTTGGGACTTGTTGTAATAAGTGCTGCTGTTATTGCTTTTTACAACGATCAGGAATTAATCATTGCCGGTAACAAAGCTTCTGTTACAGCATTTGAAAAGCAACTCAACACGGAAATTATTAAGCTTGAGCAAAATGCACAAGATTTGGCTCTTTTGGGAGAGATTTATTTTCAAAAGGGAAAACAACGGGATATTGGTGAATTTCTTACCAGAAAATTGCTTGAAAATTATCCTAATTCTATGGGAAACGGTATATATTTTAAGCCATATAAAATAATTGAAAATCAAGATATATCTTGTATTCATGCTCTTTGGAATGAAAATCGGCAGGTAACGATGCTTCATTCCTGTGAAGATTCTTCTTTTGATTATTTTAAGCAAAATTGGTATGAAGAAATTATAAAAGATTTGAGAACCGGAAGACGTATTTCCTGGACTAAACCTTATAAAAGTACCCAGCTTGGAGTATTAATGACAACGGTCGGTGCCGGTATTTACCATAAAGATGAATTAGTCGGAATGGCGACGGTAGATTGGGAGATTGATACTATTTTAAAATCTATTTTAGATATAAAACTTACACCAAACAGCTTTGTTTTGTTTGCAGATAAAAGCAGTGATTATATTATTGCGACAACTGAACCGAATATCAATAATTCGGAGATTATGGGCAAATCTTTGTCTGCTATGGAATGGTATTCGGAAAACTTAAAAGAAGGTGTCAGTTTTGAATATAAAGGTGTGAAATATATTCCATATATTAAGCATTTAAATAATGGGTTGCTTTTGATTGTTAATGTGCCGTTATTTGAATTGTTCCATGCTGCAGTTCAACATCTGACTGTTTTGTTGGCCGTTTTATTAATTTGCACTGTAACAATTGTCAGTATTTTGTTTTTAGTTTTAAGACGTAACATAAATAAACCGATTTCAAAACTTACAGAAATTGCAAGAAGAATTAGCCATGGTAATTTAGATGAAACAATTCAACTGGATAAACCTTCGGAATTGGCGCAATTGGCCGAATCGTTTAATAAAATGAAAACGGATATTAAAAAACATCTCATGCAGCTTAATGAAATTTCTCAAGAAAAAGAAAAAATTGAATCTGAATTGGCAATTGCAAAAAATATTCAGGCATCAGCTTTGCCGACAAATTTTCCTAAAGGGGAATATTTCGAGTTGATTGCTACTATGACACCGGCAAGGGAAGTTGGCGGAGATTTTTATGACTTTTTCCCTGTTGACGATAATCACTATGCTTTTGTTATAGCTGATGTTTCCGGAAAGGGAATTACTGCAGCTTTATATATGATGTCGTCCAAAACGGCTATTAAAAGCATGCTGCAGGCTGGATATCCGTTGGAGGAAGCAATTAATAAGGCGAATAAAACTCTTAGCGATAATAATAAAGAAGGAATGTTTGTGACAGCTTTTATCGGAATTTTGGAAATTTCTACCGGCAGAGTCCAATATATAAATGCAGGACATTGTCCGCCCTTGCAAAAAACACAGAACGGTTATGAGTGTATTAAAGTTGTGCGTAATATGATTTTAGGTATTAATCCACGGTATGAATATAAAAGCGGAGAATTAACCTTACAAAACAATGATCGCTTGTTCTTATATACTGATGGCGTTACAGAAGCTCAAAATAAAGATAGTAAAATGTTTGGAGCAGAGCGTTTGCTGAAAGTATTGAATAAGAAAGAAGTTCCTCTATCTGACACTTTGCCATATATTTATAAGAATATTAAAAGTTTTGTTAAAAAAGAGCCGCAGTCTGATGATATAACTATGTTGGTTTTGGAATTTAACCACAAGCAGGTATGAAATTAACGATTGTGCAATTCAGCTCGTATCCGATAGCCTGATAACAACGATTGGAGGGAAGGTAGTCGTAATCTGTGAAAATTACGGCTTTCTTTCCGGTGTTTAATATTAAAGAGGTTAAATAATGGACAAGCATTTTGGCATAAGACTTCCCGCGCTCATGAGATTGTGTATATACTCTCCCGACACGCGGATTTTTATCATTTATTTTTAGGCTTGCAACTGCTGTGATTTTTTCGTCTCGGTCCCGCCAAACATAAAGCGTTTGGTCAGCTATAAGTTCATTAGTCAGTTCTATGTAGTCGGAAAGTTTAGCATCAGGATCTTCCCTTGTTTCTATACCAAAATTGACGAGCATTTTTGCAACTTGCTCGATTTCTTCATCTTTAGGGTGATCCGGATGCCCGATATATTCAATATCATTTAATTTTTGACACAAATAAACGCCCAATGTTTGGATGTTTGATGCCGTAATTTCGTGATTTTCCACCAAATAATCATAAAAATTCTTTTTAGACATGATTTTAAATGGTTTATTGCCGAAAAATTCTTGTTTTATGAAATCATAAAGTTTCGTGTATTCCTTAAAATCAGCGGAAGTCCAGGCGATAACCGGATGTTCGGGGTCAGAATTTACGATGATGCAATTTTTGCCATTGGAGAAAAGCTTTGGAGTAGGGTATTTGGCCTTGTCATTTCGAATAGATTCCATAATACAAAAAGCAGTAGAGTCTTTCAGAAACAATGCAGATTGAAAGATATCATCGTCTCGCTCAATTTTTTCAAACATTTTATAGCTGCCCTTCACAATTTAAATTTAAGAAATCTATTCAACATCAAAGTTAAAATAAGTATCCTGATACGGCTCATCTTTTAAGGTGAAATGCCACCATTCCGAATCTAAAGGTTTAAATCCGGCATTTATCATGGCATCACGCAAGATTTTACGATTATTTTTCTGCTCATCGGTTAAATTTTGATAATCAGGGTGCGAGATTTCACTAAATAAATCAAATGTTCCACCCATATCTACAAAACCGCCGTCTTTTTTAATGATAGTTAAATCAACGGTGCTGCCTCTGGTATGACCTGATTTTGCCATTATATACTCGCCGGCAAGTAAGTCTGACTTTTGCAATTCGGGATAAAATGTTTTATCGCCGTAATCGTCAGGATCGTTAATCCATCTTACGAAATTATCCACGGCTTTTTGCGGGCGATAAGAATCCCATATCAACAAGCGATAACCTTGTTTTCTCAAATCTTCAGCCGCTATTGCAAGAGCGCTCAGAGCTTCTTTAGTCAGATAAGCTCTCGGTGCTTTATAACCATCGATTTTGTTGGCTGTAAAATTATTTGGCGAATAATAACGGAGATCGAAAGCCGCATCATCAATAACGGAACTGATCTCTGCAAAATCTGATTTATCGTAAGATATTGTTTCGGCCAAGACTGGGGTAGAGATGCTTGTTGCAATCATCAAAAAAATCAAAAATTTTTTCATCACAAGTCCTCACAAAAATATTTATTGTATCTTATTATTATCGATAAAAGTCATGAGAGTCAAACTCGAATTTAAAGAAATATTAGGATAAAGTTTCCATAATACAGTTAACATTAATAATATGAAGGTATGATAATGGAGCGTTTTTATCAAGATAATCATTCAAATGATTTAATCGTATTTTTTTCCGGTTGGGGCTGTGATTATAATCAGTTTGCTAATCTCCGCGACAACAAAGATATTTTAATTTTATATGATTATCAGGATTTGAATTTGGATTTTGATTTCTCTGTCTATGCAAATATTTATGTTATTGCTTATTCTGCCGGTGTTTTCGTGGCTTCAATCTTAGCAAGCAAGCTTCCGAATGTTCGGCAAAAAGTTGCATTGTGTGGAAATCCGTATTTGTTTGATGAAAAATTCGGCATATCAAAAGAAAATATCAAAGTTTTTAAGGAAATAACTTTAGATAATTATCTAGATTTTCGCAGAAAATATATGGTTTTTAGTGATGAAGAATATGAAAAATACAATAAATTGGAATCTCTGCGCACAATTGAGAGTTGTGAAAACGAACTGAAAGCTTTGGAAGAAATATATAAGGAAAAGAAGGCTAAAATCAATCCGATTTTTGATAAGGCAATAGTGGCGGAGAATGATTTGATATTTAATTTGCAGGCGCAGATTGATTTTTATAAAGATAAGTTACGGATTATCAGAAATGCCAAACATCATATTTTCTTCCGTTTTAACAGTTTTGAGGAGTTGATTTCATGGAAATAAGATTAATTGAACCGATGGACGCGGCAAAATTCGTAACCTTTTATGATAAACTCATAAGAGAAACAGATTATTTGTTGCCAACAGTTGTCGAAGCAACAACAACGGTAGAGCAACAGGAAAATTTTATAAAAAAATGTGGTGAGTATAAGCAGATCTTTGTGGCAATAGATGAAGGTGATATTATCGGATTTATGGGAATTTCACGGAGTTCTATGGCAAAAGCAAAACATGTTGCTGATTTTGCTATCGGTGTTTTGAACACTTATAAAAGGCAGGGTGTTGCCTCACAACTTTTGGAATTTGCAGAGAATTGGTTGCGAGAAAAGGGAGTAAAACGCATGGAGATGACGGTTATTACGGAAAATAAGCCGGCAATATTCTGTTATGAAAAAAACGGATATAAACGTGAGGGAGTGCGTGAAAAATCAATAAATATGAACGGGAAGTTCTATGATGAGTTCTTTATGGTTAAATTTATTTAATGCCTCAAGAAAAACTTCTGAGTAAAATATTTTTTTCTGGGTGATTTTTTATTGCTATTTTAAAATAAGGGTATTATAAAAATGTTTTCGGGTGTATAGCTCAGTTGGTCAGAGCGCTACGTTCACATCGTAGAGGTCACAAGTTCGAGCCTTGTTACACCCACCAAAAAATCGGAGTGATACTTGTTACTCCTTTTTTTGTTTTAAAATTAAAGCGATATGAAAAATTTTCCGGTAGAATAATCCTATTGCGTTTAGTATTTTTAACACCTAAATACTAAAAATAGTAGAAATTTTTTATATGCATAAGCAATATAATAGAGGAAAAAATATGAAATTGAATCAAAACAAAGATAAGTACATTTTAACGGAGCAAGAAAAGCGAGCGTTAGTTTGGCGGATTGAGCATTATAAACAAAATGACCTTAATTATTTGCCGTTAAATTACAAAATATCGCAAGAAATGAAGGAAATTCTGACTTTCGTAGAAGATTTAGCAAACAGTGCGCGAGAAATACAGAAATGCATAGCTGTCGCCGCTATACAAGAAGTTGATGAAATTGAAGAAAAAACAACATTAAAAATGCAAAAACAGGAAAAAGAAAGATATGCAAAAGGCGGGTTAGCAAAAGGTGAAAAGAATAAATCATTTAAAGAATTTATACTGCAAGAATACGACGAAAATAATGACTACAAGACAATTAAAGAGTTCGTTAATAATATTGTTGATAGACTTTACCAAGGTGAATTTGAGCATTTGAAACCATGTTTTAAAACGACAACACCGGAAACAACTATAAGAAACTGGATAACGGAATTTAGAAAACAAAAAAACACTTTTCGAGCAAAATGAATCATTTTTCGAGCAATCATATTTAAAATGCCGCTTACCATGTTAGGCTATCCTTGTTACGACAATTAAATCGTTAATTTTATAAATAAGAAAGGATATTAAATATGCCTACAAAAAATACTTGTAATTCATCATCTTCACGCTATAATCACGATTGTAGTGTTAAAGGTATTGCATCAAATTTTATGAAAATCAGAAAAGATGCCTCTGTTTCAAAGCCGATTACAACCGGTTCCAAAACAGGAGATTATGCAGTAGGTAAAATTCCGGGTATCGGGAAATATATCAAAGCCGGTAATTGGGGTTCATCTATTGGAGCAAATATATCTCATGCTATTAATGCTTATAACGAAAGTTGTGGAAATCGCAAGAAAAAATAAAAAAGCATCAAAATTAAATAAGATAAAGGAGCTAAAAAATGAAATTATGGTCAAAAGAATCACTAATTATAGGCGGATTGTATGGAATTTTAGAAACTCCTTTATCTTTTTTAGGAATGGAAAAAATAACCGATATATTGTTTTTATTGTTTATTGCTTTAATCTTTCTACTTTGTCTTGGTAAAACACCTAAGTTCTTGTCTGAGTTTATTCGCAAATATCCGAGAATATCTTACTATTTAACCTCTATCGGTTGGGTGCCTTATTTTTTAATGGTCGCTGTTGCAATCATTTTAGGAATTGGATTTTTATTAGGCTCTTTGGAATACCTGCAAGAAAATGTCTTATATGGAACAGCATATTTGGGTTTAGGATTAGCTCTGTTATCCTTAATTGTTGCATTTATCAAAAAACATAAAATATCCGCAAGAAAATAAAAAATTATTCCGTATTAAAATTTGCTTGACAATAAAGTGGAAAATGGAGTAATATTAATGAAATGTTAATTTATATTAACAATGTATTAACCTGTATTATTTGGGGATTATGAAATGAAATACGGAACTTTAACATCAGCTCTTGTTTTAGGTATTTGCTTATCGGGAGAGGCTTTTGCAGTAGGAACGTTCTATGTTGGTGAAGCCGATAATGATTATATCATTACTTTTGGTGGTATAGATGCCGAGCATATGGTGTCGTATGATGATAAGGCAAGAATTGATAACGAAAGCGGGAAGGATAGTGTAGTTATTCGCTATGCAACTTTTGAAGATTTGTATGATGATACTGAAGATACAGAACATTCTGTTTATGGTTCCGATACCAGAAGAGGAGGAGCAGTCAGTTCAAAAGCTCCGATTACGGAAGTAACGAGTTCCGTATTTAGAAGAAATAAGGCAATTCCTAGTTCGGGTTATGCATACGGCGGTGCTTTGCAGTTGCAAAATTCAGCCGGAATAATTTCAGATTCCATTTTTGAAGAAAACCAAGCTTTCTCAGAGTCCAGTAAGGCGTTGGGTGGCGCGATTATGTCTGATCGTCAAGATATTGCAGGTATTTCAAATTCCACGTTTATTAATAATGAAGCTAAAAACAATTCTTCTTCTGAGCAAGTTTGGGGTGGGGCTATTGCTTTTAATGGCGGTCTTTTGAATGGTATAGATAATTCTACTTTTATTGGTAATAGAGCTATCACGACAGGATCTGTAACTGCCTTTGGCGGAGCTATTGATTTGTATTCTGCAGGATTGGATCATATTAAAGGTTCAAGGTTTGAAGGAAACTATGCGGAAAGCATAAATTTTGCATTAGGCGGTGCTATTTCTCTATCATCTTATGTTTATGGAGGCAATGAACTCTATGCCGATTTTGAAGGCAATTATGCTAAGTCATCAGAATATAGAGCTTATGGTGGGGCTGTGTATATTGCAACTACAGATTATTATCCGCATATAAAAGGAACATATAAAGATAACTATGCTGAAGGTAAGACTGCGGCTTATGGTGGTGCTATTTATAATAGTAATACTCCTATACAAAGTATTGAAGCAACTTTTGATAGTAATCATGTTGTAGCCAGTTCAGATTCAGGAACAGTATATGCTGGCGGAGGTGCTATCTATAACAATGCGACAATTGTAAATATTCTATCAGATTCCGTGTTTTCAAACAACTACGCTCAGTCTCATGCAGATGCTTCGAATAACGCCTATGCGTATGCTTCGATTTATAATTCAGGAACAATTGATAACATAGAAGAAGGCGTTTTATTTTCCGGCAATTATACAAAAGCTGATTCAAATGGTGGTAAAGCCGGTGCTTATGGTGGTGCTATTTATAATACGAGTACAGGTACGATAACGAAAATGTCGGGTGAGTTTGAAAATAATTATACTGAAACTTCATTAGAAGGATCGACATATGCCTATGGTGGTGCTATTTATAATAGGAACATTATTACAAGCATAGAAAATGCAACTTTCAAAGAAAACTATGTCATCGGTGCCAATGGTAACGGCGGTGCTATTGCTAATTCTAGTGCTACAATCAATAAATTGGTGGCAGATTTTGAGGGTAACCATAACACCTCTCCGGGCGATGCTTGGGGTGGTGCGATTGCAAACTTTAGCGGCGCCATCAACGGCATGAGTGCAAACTTTATTGGTAACTGGGCAAAGGGAGACAACGCACAAGGTGGTGCAATTGATAACTACGGCACAATTAATATGCTGGTTGACGGTGAAGAAACTGACGGCTATAAAGCATCGGTAGTTTTCAAAGACAACTATGTAGTAAAATATGACGGTACGGATAAACGCTATGAAGCAATATATAACGGCGACGGAGGAACGATAACCTTTGAAGCCAACAAAGGCGGAGAATATACGTTTTACGATTATATCAACGGAGAGAGCGGTTCAACGATTAACTTTACCGGAGATGGAACAGGTAAGTTCAATCTGTATAACGACATAAAGAATCAGGACAAGGTAGAATTTATAAATGATTATACATTGAACATGATAACCCCGGCGGACAAGATCAGAGCCGGAGAAGCATTAATGAACTTCATAGATGCGAAAGAAATCAACATAAAATCGATATTGACACTTGATTTAGATGTAGACTTAAAGACGAGGGAAGCTGACAGTTTGAGAGCGGAAACATTTAATATCGATGATGGTATGAAGATCATGGTAAGCGGGATAAAGGTTTTAGATGAGCCGGAAATGGAAGTAGGAGATGAAGTAGAAGTACCGTTTATATTCACTAAGGTAGCAACATCGACGAACATGGAGAATGTAGAAACGGTAGAGAAGACGGCATCTAAGGATAACGAATTCTATTACGGGGTAAGCTATAAAGTAGAAGAAGATGGTGAGGACAGAACCGGAAACTTAGTATTTGCTAAAACCGAAGAGTTAATAACACCGCCGGAAGAACCTGAGGAACCTGAAGAACCGGAAGATGTTGTAGTGATTGTAGATCCGAAAACGGGAGAATTCACGGTTGAAGAAATCAAGACAATGGTAGTAAACAAGGTGAGCCAAACTGCATCGGGAAGTGCACAGACGACAGTAGATGCATTGAACACGAAGTTGGTAAACCGTGAAGTTAATAAGAACTTATTATCATTCAAAGGAATAGCATCCGGTGATGATATGATAGTAACGTCATGGGTAGAAACATTCGGATCACAGAATGATGTAAAACTGAAGAACCTGCATGGATCAATAGATACGAAATTCTACGGGATAGTAGGAGGATTTGATTCGAAGAAGTTCATGTACGGGAACGGGATAGAAGCGATATACGGTATATATGGAGCGTTTGTAGGAAGCAGACAGAAATATGGAGAAAGCCGTATCAAACAACGCGGAGAATACTTAGGAGCTTCGGTAGCGTTCAGGAAGGATGCATTCTTCTCGACGGTAGCAGGAAATGTAGGATATCTGCATAATGAAGCGAATACATCGTTTGGAAAGGATAAGTTCGAGACGAGGGTAGTCAGCATATCGAACAAGGGCGGAGTAGATATCGTCAACGGAGAATGGATATATACGCCATCGATTTATGTCGGATATACCGGAGTAGATTCTGATGACTATACGACGAAGGCAAAGACAAGGATAGAGAACAGATTTATGCATGTATTTACGTTAGCGCCGGAGATGAAGGTGGCAAGAGATTTCGGAGAAGGGTTGTCGGCATACGGAAAATTAGCTTACAAAATGTTCTTCTATGCTAACAATAAAGTAAGGGCAAACGGAGTAATCTTGCAAGAGATGAGCGTAAAGCCGTATGTAGAATATGGTTTGGGCTTAGAGAAGAACTGGGCGGCATCGAGCGAAAATGCGCATGATTTGACGACATACGGAGAGGTAGTGCGTCATGACGGCGGAAGAAAAGGTTGGGATGTTAACCTCGGCTTGAAACTCGACTTCTAAGCTTGAAATATAATGAGAAAAGCCGCTAAGATTATTTATCCTAGCGGCTTTTTTATAAGAACAAAAAATCCTTTTATTTTGTTATCATAGCGGTGAATTCTGCTTCCGATACTAAAACATCATCAACATAACACATACCTTTGAAAACATAAATATTATGTCTTTCCTTGTTTTTTTCGATATGCATCTTAAGTTGATCTCCGGGGCGAACCGGTTTTCTGAATTTTGCATTTTCTACAGACATAAATAAAACACTGTGTCCTTCTGGATTTTCAAGTGCGCTTAAGACAATAAGCCCTGCTGTTTGTGCCATGGCTTCAATTTGCAAAACTCCCGGCATAATAGGATAGCTAGGAAAATGACCCTGAAAAAATTCTTCATTTATAGTTAAATTTTTTGTTCCGATACCCCTAACTCCGGTTTCAATCACTTCTAGCTTATCAACCATAACAAAAGGATAACGATGAGGCAATAATTTTAGTATATCATCAATTCTTAATACTTTATTTTCTGACATTTTTCACCTTCTTTTATTATTTTTTCGTAAGCTTCTGAATGGTGGCAACCTGACGCATGAATTCCTTAAAAGGAACAGCCGGTGCGCCCATAACAACAGCTCCGGGTTCAACTTCACGCATAACTCCTGATTGTGAAGCAATTTGTGCACCTGATCCGATTTTCAAATGATCAGCAATTCCGACCTGTCCGCCGCAAACGACATAATCACCGAAAGTAACGCTACCGGCAATTCCTGCCTGAGCCACAATAATGCATCCGTTGCCGATGATATCATTATGAGCAATTTGCACCATATTATCAATGCGAGTACCGTCGCCGATTTTGGTATCATCAAGCGCGCCTCTGTCAACACAGGAATTAGCTCCGATTTCAACATCATTACCGATTATAACACGTCCTAGCTGCGGAATCCTGACATGTTTCCCAGCCAAGAACATAAAGCCGAAACCATCACATCCGATTCTGGCTCCGCTGTATATATAGCAGTTATTGCCCATTATGCAGTAAGAAATATAAGCACCGGCACCGATGCGACAATCGTTTCCTATGGTGCAATTATCCGCAATCGTAACATTTGGTTCAATACGGCAATTATCACCGATAACCACATTTTCTCCGATTACGGCATTTTCACCGATATAACAGTTTTTGCCGATTTTAGCAGAGGCATGAATTCTTGCAGATGAAGCTATTGCTGCCGTCGGTGTTTTTTCCGCATACATTGCCAAGTTTAATTTTAAGAATGCAAGCTTAGGATTTTCCGTAGTCATAACTATAACACCAGCAGGAATGAACTCTGCCAAATCCTTAGTGGTTACACAAACTTTCGCTTTAATCTCAGCAGCCTTAGCTTTTGCTTTACGGTCATAAAAAAAGCAAATATCATTTGCTCCGGCTTTTGCCATATTAGCGATTTCAGCAACGGTTTCATCTTTTTTAGAAGAATCTGCCAACTCCGCATCACAGAGTTGACAGATCTTTTCTAAACTAAATGGCCCGTTATTTACGAAAAATGTTTTATCAGCCATTTTTGTTTCTCCTATTATAATCTGGTTCCGAAATTCAAACGGAAAACTTCCTTCTTATCGTAATTTTGTTTTTGAATCGGGAAACCAAAGTCGATATCAATTTGTCCCATCGGCGATAACCATTGGAAACCGAAACCGACTGACATACGAGGATCTGATGAATAATCAACATACTTTGTGTCAATATTATCAGGTTTACCTAAAACACCAACATCATAGAACAATTTTGCTTTGATGCCGAGTTCATCAAGTCCGATCGGGAAGATGTTTTCAACACCGGTATAAATCATCCAGTTACCGCCCAAAGCATCTTCTGTGTCTTTATCTCTGGCTCCGATACCGGCGAACTCAAAGCCGCGCATAGTCGAGCCGCCGAGGTAATATCTCTGAGCCAAGCGAACATCTTCTCCACCATAACCTACAATATATCCGCCATTGAAGAAGAACTTAAAAGTATATTTTTCAAAAATGGTATAGTAGTCGTAAGCTTTAACATCGAAACGTACAAATTTTGCATCTCCGCCAACACCGGCTACATCGTTACCTAATGATAAGTAATAACCGTCTGTCGGGTTGACAGCGCTGTCGCGTTTATCATAAACTAAAGTTTGTCCTACGCTTGAAGTGATATAATCACCTTTTTCAGCTTTAATGTATCGAGAAGCATTACGAGAAACATTCTTAATTTCATCTTGAGAAATTGTGTATCTCGCATACTGATAAAGGTCATCGGTGTAATTCCAACCGAAACGAACTCTGGCACCGGTAGAGTCTGTATCGTAAGAGCTCTCATCCTGATAGTCTTCTTCTGATCTGAAGAGATCAATACCGGCAGACAATCTGCGACCGAGGAAATACGGTTCGGTGAAGCTGATAGAATAGTCATTTGCACGTTGTGAAACCGAAGCATTAAGTGAAATCTGTTGACCACGGCCGCGGAAGTTGTTTTCCGTAACACCGGCGCTGACCAAAGCTCCGTTCACGGTTGAATATCCGACACCTACATTGAAATATCCGGTTGATTTTTCGGCTACATTAATATCAATATCAGCTTTATTCTCATCAGTCGGCACAACATCAATATCAACTTTTTCAAAGAAGTTCAGATTTTCAATGTTGCGGCGAGAAGCTCTGATTTTGGTTGCATTGAAAGCATCACCTTCATCCAATCTGAATTCACGACGAATAACTTTATCTAATGTTCTGGTGTTACCGGTAATATTAATCTTGTCAACAAACAATCTTTCGCTCTCAACAATAGCAAAGTTCAAATCTATAGTTGCATTATCAATATCGCGATTAAGCTCCGGAACAACATCAACGAAAACAAACCCCTTGCTGTCTAAGGCTTCATCTATATATTGCGTAGATTTTTCAACTCTATCCGCATTATACCATTTACCTTTCTTGACCTCAATTTCTTTGTAATAATCATCAGGATTAATATCATTCAAGGCAGAAGTAACTTTAATATCATTAATCTTATATCTCGGACCTTCTTCTATAGTATAGTTCAAAATGAAAGATTTATTATCCGGAGCTAATTCTGCAACTGCAGAAACTACACGGAAATCGGCATAACCGTTATTGGTATAAAATCTGCGGAGCAATTCTTTATCATAATTCATTTTTTCAGGATCATAAGTTTCAGAATTACCGAAAATTCGGTACCAGCGGCTTTCTTTGCTCATCATAATATTCTGCAAATCTGAAGATGAATAGTGTTCATTACCGAAGAAGTTAATCTTTTTAATCTTTGTTTCCGGACCTTCGTCAATTTCATAAATCAAATCGACACGATTCTGGTCGCGATTGATGATTTTCGGCTCAACTTCAACCGAATAACGACCGGTTCTGCGATATATTTCCAGGATTCTCTGCACATCTTCCTGAACCTTGGAAAGACTGTATGTCGAGCCGGATTTCAGCTTAACTTCACTTTCCAACATTTTATCGCTTATTTTATTGTTTCCGTCGAAAGCACGTTTGTTAATAACCGGGTTCTCTTTGACATCAACCGTTAAGACATGACCGTCAACCTGAAGAGATACATCATCGAACATATCGGTTGCAAACAAATTTTTCAAAGCCGAATCCAGCTTTTCTTGCGAAACGGTTGTTTCCGGTTCAATATTCATATAGGATATAACCGTTTCTTCCTCAACTCTTTGCAAGCCGTTTACTTTTATTGACTTAATATAGTCATCAGCCAAAACATTTCCGGCCATCAGCATTGAGCTTAAAGTTATAAAATAAAGTTTTTTCATCAATCTTTTCCTTTTAATCAAAGATTAGCGGTTTTAAGAAAACCACCGGTTAAACAAATGTACTATATCATTCCATGTAGCAAACACCATAAGTGTTAAAATAATGATAACACCAAGCTTAAAAAATAACATTTTTACTTTTTCGTTCATTTCACGGCGGGTAATCATCTCTAAAGTATAGATAACAATGTGTCCGCCGTCTAAAACGGGAATCGGGAAGAGGTTAATCAACCCTAAGTTTATGGATAGAACTGCCATAAATATTACAAAATCAAAGAAACCGTGTTCTTTTGAAATATCTCCGCTCATCTCGGCAATACGAATTATTCCGCCCAGTTCCTCACTGCTGCGAGATCCGGTAATCATTTGTTTTACTCCGCGCAAAGTAGCAGAATTATAGTTCCATGTTTTTTGAACAGCCATAGCAAAAGATTTGAATAACCCGTAGGATTCTCTCGATATTTCAAAAGAAGATACGGATTTTACACCGATCATCGGTTTCTTTTCGGTTTTGCCATCGGAACCTTCTACTTCCAAAACTTCTAATTCAAGCGGAATAGTAAGAGTTTCATTGTTGCGTAAAATTTTAAGTTCAACGTGACCATCAACAATCATACTTACTTCAGCCGAAATATCACTGAAATCGTTAATAGTGTGCCCATTCACGCTCAAAATACGATCGCCTTTTTGTAAATTTGCTCTTTCTGCCGGACTGTTTTCGATAATCCCGTCAACAACCGGCGGAAAAACAATATTACCCATGAAAAAGAATATTCCGGTGAAAATCAGAATGGCAAAGAAATAATTTGCAAACGGACCGGCACACACGATTGCCAGCTTTTTCCATGTCGGCTGAAACACAAATGCGTGTTTTTTGTCCTCATCACTTAAATCTGCAGTTTTTTCCTCTGAAGTTGATGAAGATGCATCGGCATCACCTAAGAACTGGCAATACCCGCCGAGCGGTATAGCCGCAATCTGCCAAACTGTGCCGTGTTTATCTGTTCTACTCCATAATGTTTTACCAAAACCGATGGAAAAAGCACTGACTTTTACACCGCACAAACGGGCAACCATAAAGTGCCCGAATTCGTGAACAAAGACCAATATTCCGATTAATATTATAAAGGGAACAATATAATAGATCGTATTGGTTATAAAATCCATCTTTCTTATCCTAAATCCTTATTTAAATTAATCCGAAAAATATAGCAAAAAATACATAAGCAAACGGAGCTGCAAAAATCATACCATCAATTCTATCGAATACTCCGCCGTGTCCCGGAATAAGGTTGCTGGAATCTTTTACACCAACTTTACGTTTAATGGCAGATTCAACTAAATCTCCGATTTGAGCAACAACCGCAATTGCTGCTGCAATTCCCGCAAATATAAGTTTGTCTTCCAACTGCGAACTCTGACCGGCAACATAATCAAGTGTGGCAATATAGGCAACGCTCAAAACAGCCGAAAGAATAACGCCGCCGATAAGTCCGGACCATGTTTTATTCGGGCTGATCTTAGGAGCGAGTTTCGGACCTTTGAGGTTGGAACCAACGATATATCCGCCGATATCAACGCCGCATACTACGATTATGTACCAAAGCAAGCCATATTTACCGATAAGATAATAGAGCCAAAGCAAGGCACCGACACCAACCGAAATATAAACAACGCCCAAAGTTATAAGAAATCTTCTTTTTTCTTCTTTTGCCACAAACCACACAAACAATGTCAGCGTGGCAATAAAAGCAACAGTCATCGGTGTTTTATATATCAAAGTTGAAGAAACTAAGGCAAGGAGATACGATAAAACGTAAATATCATGATTTTCTTTTGCCGTCATTTTTGCCCATTCCCAAGCAAGTGCCGAACCGACAATCAAAATAAACATATCAGCTAAAGGATATCCGGCATATATAACCCCGATTGTCAACGGAATCATCACAAGTGCCGATAAAATCCTCTTAGTTAATGAACTAGTTGCTGTTTTAGTTTTTACCATATCTTCTCTCCCTTGAATTAAAATTCTCAATAATTTCCTTCAATTCTTTGAGGTCAAAATCCGGCCACAAAGTATCTGTAAAATAAAACTCCGTGTATGCGAGCTGCCATAAAAGGTAGTTGCTGACACGTTGCTCGCCGCTGGTCCTGATCAAAAGGTCGGGATCCGGCAAACCTGATGTGTAGAGCATATCAGAAAATAAATCAGTATCAATATCTTTAAGCGATATATCACCATTTTTTACCAAGCCGGCAATTTTTTTTGTTGCAGCGATAATTTCCTGTCTTGAACCGTAACTTAATGCAACACAGAGCGTAAGGCCGTTATTTTTGGCACTTTCATGCTCAATCTTATGCATTTTGGCTCTGATATCTTTCGCTAACATTTCTTTTTCACCGATAAATATTATTTTTACATTATTTTCGGCAACTTTAGCCAGACCATCATCAAGATATTGCCGGAGCAAATCCATTAAGCCGGCAACTTCCTCCTTGTTGCGATTCCAGTTTTCGGTAGAAAAAGCGTATATCGTCATATATTCCAGACCAAGTTCGGCGGCACCTTTGGCAACTTCAATCAGGGTTTCCGCTCCCTTTTTATGGCCCATAACCACCGGAAGAGAGTGCTTTTTTGCCCATCTGCGGTTGCCATCAAGAATAAATGCAATATGTTTTGGTATTTTGCAATTATCAGTCACTGTCAAGAACCCTTGTTATACCTGCAAAATATCTTTTTCTTTAGCGGCAAAAGCTTCATCTATTTTCTTAATCGCATCATCGGTCAGCTTTTGAACTTCAGTTTCAAATCTTTTTTCTTCATCTTCGGAAATCAGATTATCTTTTTTAAGTTTTTTAATCTCGTCCAAAGCATCGCGACGAATATTGCGAATGGCAATTTTATTTTGTTCGGTATATTTGCCGGCAATTTTAACCAACTCTTTTCTTCTTTCTTCTGAAAGAGGAGGAATCGGAATCCGAATAAGCTGTCCGTCAGAAGCAGGATTTAAGCCCAAATCAGATTCTCTTAAAGCTTTCTCAACTGATTTGGCCAAGCTTCTGTCCCAAACACTTACCGACAATGTTCTGGCATCGGGAACGCTGACGGTTCCGACCTGAGAAAGCGGAGTCATTGAGCCGTAAGCTTCAACCATAATACCGTCGAGCAGACTGGCATGTGCACGTCCGGCTCTCAAAGATCCGAAATCATTCTTCAGGGATTCAAGAGTTTTTTCCATTCTGTTTTTTGCGTCATTTTTAATTTCATTAAAGTCAGACATTTAATTACCTCTTTATTTATTTACGATGAGGGCATTTTAATCAATAATATTATTTTCTAGCTACACTTTTTTTGACTTTTCTACATATTTTTTGCAAAATTCACATAAAAATAAAAAAAGATTGAAAAAAAATGAGGTTCGCCGTAAGAATGGACTAAATGAAATTCGTTTTTTTGGGAGAATTGCACTATGAGTAACTCACTTATTCTTTTTATATGTGCCATTTGCGGTTATCTTGCCGGCTCGATTCCTTTCGGGCTTGTTTTGACACGTTTGGCCGGATACGGCGATATCAGGAAAATCGGTTCGGGTAATATCGGCGCGACTAATGTTTTGCGAACGGGTAACAAGACATTAGCTCTTTTAACAGTTTTACTTGATGCGTTTAAGGCTGGAATTGCCGCTTATATCGCATATAGAGTTGTGCCGGAAAATGAGGTTATTTTCTGCGGATTTAAAACAAATATGAATATTTTGGCTTCTCTTGTTGCCGGAACAATGGGAATTATCGGGCATAATTTTCCGGTTTGGCTTAAGTTTAAGGGCGGCAAAGGTGTTGCTTCGGCTTTCGGCTTTTTACTCATAACTCATTGGCAACTTGCAGTCTTGTTATTATGCACTTGGCTTGTAATGGCCATTGTTTTTAAGTATTCTTCTTTGGCAGCATTAACGGCAGCGGCAGTAGTTCCTTTTTATTCGTTTTTCTGTCTGCCTCCGGTTTATGCGATATTTTATACGGCGATTGCAATATTGGTAATTGCCCGTCATCATGCTAATATTGCGCGTTTGCTTAAAGGTGAGGAAAGCAAGATATCTTTTAAGAAGAAAAAATAAATGAACGAAACTCGCGAAGAAAAAATCTTAAATTGGCTGCAGCTTATAAATACGAGCAATATCGGGCCCGTAACTTTTTATAAAATGCTTGATAAATATGGCACGGCGCAAGAAGCATTGGCAAATCTCGGGGAAAAGTATAAGATTTTTTCGCGAGAAGATGCGCAAAAAGAACTGAAAAATGCGAAAAACAAGGGAATTCATATAATTTGTCGTGATGATGAGTTTTATCCTCCGCATTTGAAAGAAATCGAAGATTGTCCGCCGATTTTATATGTTTTAGGTAATCTGGAAGTTTTGAAGTTTCCGCTTTCGGTATCAATTGTCGGCGCAAGAAATGCTTCGGTTGCCGGCAGAAAAATAGCTTCAAGAATTGCGTATGATTTGACTAATGCTGATATTTTGGTGGTTTCCGGAATGGCTCGTGGTATTGATTCTGCGGCGCATAAAGGGGCAATGTATGCCAAAAATCAGTCCGGACCGACAATTGCGATTCTCGGCACCGGTGTTGATGAAATTTATCCGGCAGAAAATAAGGATTTATATTGGCAAATTGCGGAGCAAGGTGCAATAATCTCGGAGCTTCCGCTTGGAACAAAAGCTCAAATGTCTAATTTTCCACGGAGAAATCGGATTGTTTCAGCAATTTCCAATGCAACTTTGGTAGTTGAAGCGGCCGACCACTCCGGTTCGCTTATAACGGCAAAAAATGCGCTAGAGCAGGGCAGAGATATTTTTGCTGTTCCCGGTTCGCCGATTGATGATCGTTCCGGCGGGCCGAACCGTTTAATTAAAGAAGGTGCATACTTAACCGAGAGTGCGGATGATATAATAAAAGTCTTATCTACGGCCAATCATCAGGCGATTAAGACCTATAAGAATGAAATTTTTAAAGATATTGTGCTTGACAATAAGAAAAATAATGATGATATTCCAGAAAATAATGTCGATAAACCTGAAACTTCTTTAATAGAGTTTTTGACACCGGAAGGAGTTTATGTTGACGAGATTATCAGGCTCAGCGGATTTGACAGTGCAAAAGTGAATTTGGAGCTGCTCGAACTTGAAATGAGCGGAAAAATCGAAAGACAAGCCGGTAATAAGGTTGCGTTAATTAAGAAAAAAAGGTGATAAAAGATGAAACTTGTCATTGTGGAATCTCCGGCGAAAGCCAAAACCATCAATAAATATCTCGGTAGCGACTATAAGGTTTTAGCCAGCTTCGGACATATAAGAGATTTGCCGAGCAAAGACGGATCAGTCAATCCTGATGAAGATTTTGCCATGACATGGGAATTATCTGCCGGTGGCAAGAAACGTCTGAATGATATTATTGCCGCGGTTAAAGATTGTGATACAATTATTCTCGCATCCGACCCGGATAGAGAGGGAGAGGCAATTGCTTGGCATATTTTGGAAGAACTCAAAGCCAGAAAGAAAATTGAGGGTAAAAAAATCGAGCGAGTTGTTTTCCATGAAATAACCAAATCTGCTGTGACCGAAGCTATTAAAAACCCACGTACTATTGATGAAAATCTTGTTTCCGCCTATATGGCAAGACGTGCGCTTGATTATCTGGTAGGATTTACGTTGTCGCCTGTTTTATGGCGTAAATTGCCCGGTTCAAAATCGGCAGGCAGAGTGCAGTCAGTGGCATTGCGACTGATTTGCGATCGCGAAATGGAAATCGAAAATTTCAAACCGGAAGAATATTGGACGGTTGATGTTGATTTATTGACCAAAACCCAGGCGCTTATAAAATCTCATCTGATTAATCTTGATGGTAATAAACTCGAAAAATTTGACTTAAACACCGAAGAAAAGGCGCTTGCGGCAAAGGCAAAGATTGAGGCTGAGGATTTTCATGTTGATAATGTTGAACGTAAGAAAGCCAATCGTTATCCGGCTCCTCCGTTTACAACTTCGACCTTACAGCAGGAAGCAGCAAGAAAGCTAAGATTTACAGCCAAGAAAACTATGCAAATTGCACAAAAACTTTATGAAGACGGTTTGATTACATATATGAGAACCGATGCGGTAAATCTTTCAAAAGAGGCAATTGCGGCGTGTCGTGATGCAATTTTGAAGTATTTCGGCGAGGCTTATCTGCCCAAAACGGCTAAAGAATACAAAACTAAGTCGAAAAATGCCCAGGAAGCACACGAGGCAATTCGTCCGTCTGATGTTTTGAATACGCCGAAGAAACTTGAAACAAAGCTTGATTCCGATGCTCATAAATTATATGAGCTGATTTGGAAACGTACGGTTGCTTGTCAGATGAACCCTGCGGTTATGGATAAGGTGGCTATTGATTTCGTTTCGAGCGATAAGAAGATTTTGCTCCGCGCTAATGGTCAGGTTATTGCTTTTGACGGCTTTTTGAAACTTTATGTTGAAAGTAAAGATGAGAATGATGACGATGATGAAAATCGCATCTTGCCGAATGTTGAAAACGGAGAAAATGTAAATAAGGGCGAGATATATACCGAACAGCACTTTACCGCTCCACCGCCGCGCTTTACCGAAGCAAGTTTGGTTAAAAAGTTGGAAGAACTCGGAATCGGTCGTCCGTCTACTTATGCCTCGATTATCAGTGTGTTGCAAGAGCGTAAATATGTAAGAATTGAAAAAATGCGCTTTATTCCGGAAGACAGAGGTCGTATTGTGACGATATTCCTCGAGAATTTCTTCAAAAAATATGTGGAATATGACTTTACGGCAATGCTGGAAGAAAAACTTGATGATATTTCTAACGGTGAAATGGAATGGAAAAAGTTGCTGCATGGTTTCTGGGCAAAATTCATCAAGAATGTAGATGATGTTCAGCCGCTGCAAGTTTCGCAAGTTATTGAAAAAATTGATGAATATTTGGCTCATCATCTGTTTCCACAGAGAGAAGACGGTTCAGATCCCAGAATTTGTCCGGAATGCGGAAAAGGGCGTTTAAGCATTAAACTCGGTAAGTTCGGCGCGTTTTTGGGATGCTCGAACTATCCGGAGTGCAAATATACCAAACAGCTGACGGCAGATGAAAATGCCGAAACGGATCAGGTTGCTTATACTCCAAATCCGGAAAACAAAATTTTAGGAGTTTCAAACGGCGTTAATATCTATTTGAAGAAAGGACCTTACGGTTATTATTTACAGTTGGGGGAAGATGCGACAGCAACAACAGAAAAGCCGAAACGTGCTCCGTTACCCAAGGGGATAACCGCAGAAAATATAACCTTTGAACAGGCTGACACATTGCTTCATTTGCCTAAGGTTTTAGGTGAAGATATTGAAGTAAATATCGGAAAATTCGGACAATATATAAAACAGGGTAATAAAACTTGTTCGCTTAAAGGATCTGATAATATTTTCAATATAACCGTGGAAAGAGCCAAAGAATTATTGTCCGGAGCGAAAGAAAAAGAGCCGGAAAAAGTTCTGGCTCAGAGCGAAAAAGGAGAAAATATAATTTTAGTAAAAGGGCGCTACGGTTATTATCTGAAATGCGGTAAAACCAATTATGCAATCCCTAAAGGTAAAAAATATGATGAACTGACAGAAGCTGATGCTAAAGCTATCATTGCTGCCAAGAAATAAATACCTATTCTTCTTTTAGATTATACTCGTGTTTGACATCGGTATCTTTAAATATGGAGATTCTCGGATCAAGTCCGAGAATGACACAAAGTAAGTATCCGAGAATGACATAAAATAAAAAAAGCGTTCGATTTAAAGAACGCCTTTAAATTTGTGTTTGTTTGGAATTATTTTACTTTCCAAGTAATGTTATTTTCTCTTGGATCAGAACATTCACTGACAGCATTCTCAATAGTAACCATTTTTTCTGAGCCGTCTCCATCGCAGATTTCTCCACTTAATTCTTTACAAGCCTTTATCCAAACATTTTTACCCCATTCGCTGGTAACCATTTTTACACAAGCGTGTCTGTCAATTCCTTTGATAGTAATAGTGAAAGCCTTTTCTCCTCCAACTTGTGCAATCGTAACGCCGCCACCGAGCGAATGTCGAAGATTATTGTCTACATACATACTGTCCGGAATAAGTCCCCTTTTGTCACAAACATCATCGTTGGCCCCAGTGCATTTGATAAACGGAGCTGGCAACACAAATGTTCTCCTGCTTCTGTATGCATTTCTGATATTTGCCATTACTTCCGATACTTGATCTATGGTATTGGCAATTTTACGCTGATACAATGCTTTAGTGTAAAGCGAGATACCAGCCACCGACAGCAATCCTACAATCGCCAACACACCGAGCATTTCTATCATTGAACGACCTTGTTCATTATTTCTCATTAATTTGTCCTCCTAATAATCAAAATTTAGCCCATTTTAACGCATTTTTCGCACATTATCAAGTTTTAAAAAGTCATTTTTCATTTTTTCGAGATAGGAGTAATCAACTTCTCCTCCGAAAATTTTGTTGATGACATATTTAGAAAAGGCATCGTGCAAATAAGGAAATTTTTCCGTGCGTTTTATTTGTTTCCAATAAGCGGACAGGGCACGTTTATACATTTTTGCCGCAATATCGCTCTTTAAATAGCCTTCGTTATCTTTCAGCACGTAATAATAAGCAAGAAAACGGTCAAAATTGAGTTGTGATTTATTGCCGCTGGCATTGCCGATTTCTTCCGGCACCAAAACAACATTAGCCTCCATTTTGATAATACCGTCAGCTATCAATCCGCTACGCAAAGGTATGCTCTCGTCTTGAATGAATATACGTTCATCAGCTCCGCCTGACTTTTGCAAAACTGAGGTTTTAATTAATTGTCCCATACGAGTAAATCTGCCGTTTAAGATGGTACGAATAGCATCTTTATGATATTGATAAGAAAAATCTTCCAACAGATTATGTTCTAATGCTTGCGGCTTTTTACCGGTTTTAATGAAATTTCCGTAAACCATATCAGCTTGATGCTTTCGAGCCAGAGCAAGCATTCTTTCTGTTGAATCTATCGGAAAAATATCATCGGAATCAAGCATTCTGGTATATTCGCCGGAAGCGGCCATAATTCCCTGATTGATGCGAACACTGATACCTTTGTTCATTCCATCGGCAAAAATACGAACATTTTTAAGATTCTCCGTCATATCTCTTATAATTTCAAGCGATCTGTCGGTCGATTTATCGTCAACAAAGATATATTCCGGATTCTTTAACCCGCTTTGATGTATCAGGGCTTTCAAGACTGATGGCAGATAATATTCTTTATTGTAAACCGTCATAACGAAGCTGACATCAATTTTTTCTTCCATTTCTATTCTCCGATTTTGAATTGATATTCCGGGATTATTATATTCGGCTCTTCATCACCTACATCTTCGGAAACTGCAAAAGTAACATCTTCAATCATAACTCTGTTAACAATATCTGATATATTTTGGGGTTCGGAGATTTCTTCCGGCAAAGGTTCTTCTACCTTTATTTCCGTTTCAATTTCCGTAATTTGCGGCTCTTCGGCTTTATAAACGTTCATTTCATCACGAGCCTGAAGCTCTTTCTCCGATAAGAGGTGTTTTCCTTCTGTTTTCCTATTCACGCATTCCAACAACCACACATCATAAATCGGGTGTTCAACCGGATTTATGGCCGGATTAGAGGAGAGCATCCAACCTTTGAAAATATTAATCGGTTCTTCATTCAGCGGATAATCAACCACATCAACGAAAGCAAAGTTTTCAGGAGTTTCTTCCGGACTTCTGGTTTGACAATCGCGGACAACAATTGAAAAAGTGCCGAATTTAACTTCTCCACCGACCGGAATTTCAATAATATTGACACGACCGGTAATTTTATCCATAGCCTGCATTTTTGCGGTGTTGCACTCTATTTCCGAAGCATTGACAACATACCCGAAAAATAAGCTGCAAGCACATAAGGAAAGTGCAATATATTTATTCTTTTTTACCATTATCAGTTACCATAAAGATTATTTCACCAACCATATCTTCGAGAGTTTTAAAGCTCTTTACATTGGTAGCGGTATCTCCGTTTTCAAACAATTCTGATGATTTTCCCGGCGTTACTTTAACGAATTTATCACCGAGCAAACCGTCTGCAGCAATAGAAATTTCACTATCTTTCGGCAATTTTACATCGGGAGAAATACTGAGCAAAACTTCGGCATTATAAGTTTCGGTATTCAACTTTTGAGAAACGACCGTGCCGATTTTTATTCCGTTCAACTGAACGTCAGAACCTACGCTCAAACCGCCGACCTTAACAAATTCAGCTTTAATTTCATAACCTTTTACGACTTGCAGATCAGAAACATTATAAGCGAAGAGCAGAAATAATCCAGCAACAATCAACACTACCAATCCCATAATTGTTTCTATCGGTTTTCTATTCATAGTAATCTTCTCCTTCTTTGTGATTTTCTTCTGCTTTGGCAACAACAGCATCCTTCTTTCTTTTAGCTTTTCCCATGCTGACGATTCTATCGAGCAATTCTTCCAAAACCATAGCATCTTGCGTATATTCGAACTCCCCGCCGGCTTCGATATAGTCTTCGGAACTTCCGACGTCTATTTCAATGTATTTCGGCCCCATTAAACCTGAACTGACAATAGAAGCACTGCTGTCATCGGGAATCTTTATATCTTCTTTTATTTCTAAGGTCAAAACGGCATTGAAGTTGTCATCGAGCTCAGCTTCGATTACACGACCGACATCAACACCGGAAAGTCGAACCAGACCACCGACAAGCAAACCGTCAGTGCGACCGAATCTGGCGTGAATTTGATAATATCTTCCGTCATCAACCGTGTCATATTTTTGCTGTGAGTGAATAAAATAAATTCCGACCAAGATAAGAATCACAGATACAATAAAACCGACTTTAAATGCTTTGGTGTCTTCTTTTGAATATGTATTTTGCAATTTTTTCTCCATATAATCATCAAAATTTCCTCTAAAATAATGCAAAAAAAACAGTTTGTCATCAAACATTTTGAAAAAATGAAAATAATTGTTAAAATTTAAAAAAAATAAGCTAATATTAGCTTGCATGCAGAAGAGGGAAAAATGATAGAAGTTGATAATATATCCAAAAGTTATGATAAGATACAGGCTTTGAATAATGTGTCTTTTACGGCTAAAAGCGGTGAAATTGTTGCTTTGTTGGGGCAAAACGGAGCAGGGAAATCCACGCTTTTGAAGATTCTTGTCGGTTATCTTAAACCGGATCAGGGTGAGGTTTTGATTCTGGGTAAAAAATATGAGGATGCGAGGGAACAGATTTTATCGCATATCGGATATGTTCCGGAGAATTCGTTGCTTTATCCGGAAATGAAGGTTTTTGACTTTTTAAAATTATCGGCTGATTTAAAACAGCTGACAAGAGATGAGTTTTTGGAAAATGTGAGAGAGTTGATATCAAGACTCGATTTGAAAGATGTTATCGCGCAAAAAAATTCAACTTTATCAAAGGGTTACAGAAAGAGAGTCGAAATTGCCGCTGCTTTGTTGAATAAACCTGATATATTGATTTTAGATGAACCGACGGAGGGTTTAGATCCAAATCAAAAGGAAATTGTGCGTAATTTTCTTAAGGAATACAGCAAGAAGAATATCGTTATAATTTCTACTCATGTTTTGGAAGAAGTAAAGATTTTGGCCAACCGGATTATTATGTTAAGTCGGGGAGAGAAAACGGCTGATTTGAGTCGAAGTCAGTTTAATGCCTTAAGTTTGGAAAACCTGTTTAAGTAGGAGATTAAAAGTGCAACAGATTATCGGATTGTTTTTCAAGGATTTTTTTGGCCTGTTTCGCAGTTATTTAGGATATGCCGTTATATTTGTATATTTAAGTGTATCTTCGTTGCTTACATTTTACGGCGGGGGATTTTTTTCGGCTGAAGACTCTTCTTTATATTCGTTTTTTTCGGTTCAGCCGCTTGTTTTGAGCCTTATAATTCCTCTTTTGGCGGCAAAGGTTTTCAATGCGGAAGATGATAAAAGCGGAAATTTCGAGTTTTTACTTACACAGCCGTTGAAATATAAGAACATTTTGTTGGCGAAAGTTTGGGCGATATTTATTTTTTCTGTTTTGTTGATCGGCTTATCCGTTTTTCCTTTATCTAAGATTTCTCAATTCATGGATTTAAGAATATCACAAATTTTTTCTTCATATATGGGACTGATGCTGCTGGCTTTGATTATAAGTATGCTTTGTGTTATAATAAATTTATTGGTAAGAAACGCTTTCGCTGCATATATGATTGCCGCGCTGTTTTGTGTTATCTTTTGTAATTCTGATTTTTCATGGCTCGCCGGGATCATTTTAAATTTATGCGGGCTTTATTCTCCGGCTACCGAATATGCCATGAGCTTGAGCGAAAATTATGATACTTTTATTCATGGGGAAATAGCTCTCAGCGCAATTCTGTTCTTTGTTGCTTTAACTGCTATGCTGGCTTTTATCGGTTATGTTATTTTCAGCAGGAAAAGAGGTATTTATAAAAAATCTGAGGTTTATACTTCGATAATTTTTGCTTTTATGGCTTTTGCTTTTTTCTCTCTTGCTTCAAAGATATTATTCTTTAAAGAAACAATCGATTTAACTCCGGCAAAAGAATATTCATTAAACCAGAAAAGTTACGATATATCAAACTCGTTAGGACAAAAAGTTCATATAAAACTTTATATTTCCGACAAAGTAGGAGAAGTGTATCGTAATTATGAGAGATATATCGCTTATGTGATTAATCAGTTGGAGAAATATGCTTCTATTTCCAATAATTTGAGTTTCGAAATCATTAATCCGCGCCCTTATTCGGTAGAAGCGGAAGATGCTAAACAGAGCGGCTTGGAAGCAATCCTCGATGATGACGGTAATCCGCTTTATTTCGGAGCCAAATTTATTGCCGAAGATAATCGGGTGGAAGTTATACCTTTATTCTTGAAAGAAAGAAAATATCAATTGGAAGCAGATATCAGTTTTATATTGTTGTCGCTCAAGAAAGATTATAAAAAACCGATAATCGGTATTATGGCGCCTAATTTGCCGATTTTGCGCACAACTTATAATTATGAGTATGCTAATTTGGCGTTTATAGAAAAGCTTTCACAACATTATGATTTAGTCAGAATAAGTGAGAATATTTCAGATATTCCTTCCGAGGTTCAAACGGTGCTTGTTATAAATCCGCACAAATTTTCGAATTTTGCGATGAAAGCTTTGGATCAATATATTTTAATGGGAGGAAATGTAGTTATTTTTGCCGATCCTTATTCGGAAGAAGAGGTAAACTATAAATCTTTAGTGCGGGCTACTCCTTCCGATATAAGTAAATTCTTAAACAACTACGGGCTTTCTTTTTCCTCAGAATATACATTTGCCAACTACAAATATGCGGCAAAAACCTTTATGAATAAAGATAATAAGATGGCCTCATACGATTATCCTCTGTGGTTGGATATTCCGGCCGAACGCATAAAGTCCGAGCCGATAGAAGGAAAACTCTCATTTATCAGAATAAAGACACCGGGAATGATAGAAGCTGTTGTTCAAAATGACCTTTTAAGTAATGTTGAATTTGAACCATTGTTGGAGCTCGATGAAGAAAACGGATTCACTCTCAGCGAGCTTATAAGCAGAAACAATAAAGAACTTAATAAAAGCAGAATAATCGATTTTGACGATAGTATTAATTTAGGTATGATAGCCAGAGGAAAGTTCTGGTCAGCATTTCCGGCAGACGGAAGCACTTTAATCTATTCTACGGAACCGGCTTCGGTAGTTTTGATTGCGGATGCTGACTTTTTGTTCAATGATAGTGTTGTTCAAACTCAAGGCAGCGTGGATGTAAAACAATATCTCTTTATTGAAAAAAATGATAATATGCAGTTTTTGCTGAATCTGTTGGCTTATATCGGGAATGATGCTGAATATAATGTGCTGAATAAAGGAATTGAAAAAGAAAAATCAATTTCGGCAAATGTGGCAATTAAGCAATTTGCAACGCAGAAATACAGAGATAAGCTTTTACAAATTTCCTCACAGCTGGCAATGCTTGATATGAAAATAGCAAATGAAGCCAAAACCGTTAATTCTTTCTCGGTTATAAGCTCGCCTGAAGAAGTAAGAAAATTTAATGAGATGAAAGCGCAGAGAGAAGATGTTATTGCCGAAAAGATGAAGCTTGAATATGAAATTGAGAGTGAGTTTGAAATAATAAAAACCGATCTCATTGTTTCTACCATTTTCTGGCAGCCTTTATTAATAACCGTTCTGTTTATGCTCCTCTTGCTGATAATATCGATAATGAGAAGTAAATATATAAGGAGAATTGCACAATGAAACCTTTAAGAACATCGTTCATAGCTTTGTGTGCGGCTTTTGTGTTTTTTGGTGCGGCAGTGATGTATCAAAAAACCGAGAAGAAACCGCAGATTATCGGAGGATATACGTTTGCTCAATCATATGGAAGACTGATAAACAGCAATAAGATAGTTCTAAACGACGGCAAGAATAAATTTTCCTTGATTATGAAAGACGGTAACTGGAGAATCGAGGAAAGGAATATGTATTTCGCTGATCATAATATAGTCAACTTTTTGATTTCAGCAATAACCAGAAGTAAAATAAAGAACTTTCAGTCAGAGGGCGATGAAGATTTCGAATTTGTGCCGGAATGGTATATAACGATTTATGACGGAGAAAAAGTTCTTGATGAAATTGCGGTTAAAAAGAATGTTGACGGCAGATATTTGGGAAAAATCAGCGGTAATGATGAGCTTTATGAGTTTTCGGGATATTTCGATTTTCCTCATGAATATAAAGTATGGCTCGTACAGCCGCTGGTATCTATAAAAGCCGATGATATTTATGAAGTAAAATACGGAGATAATTTTCTAAGGCGCAATTTAGAAGATAACAGTTTTTCTTTCTCTAAAGAAGAGGATAAAGACAAGCTGTTTGCGGCTTTGAGCCAACTAGCATATTTGGATTTTTCAAACGCGGAAAGAACAGAGGAGATAAAGGGAAAGTCTGATATTACAACTTTCAGCGTGGAATTGTTTTCCGGTTTAATTTATAATTTTGAGATTTATACGGCAAATGATAAATATTTTGTTGAGTTGAAGGCAGATGTCGCTCCGGCCTCTGATTTTGGAACGAAAGAATATGTTGAGCAAAACAAAGTTTTATACGATGGCTGGGCTTTTGAGCTGGATCCGGAAAGATATGAAATATTTTCTGCTTTGAAATAATAAAATATTAACCAGTTTAATGTAAATTATTAAATCAAGTATATTGACACAAGTTTTGTTTTGTGGCATATATTGTTCATGTTCATTCGATAATTTGTATGGGAAATGCCGTGGAAATTAGGGATAGGATAAAAAAACTTTTTGGAAGACAAGAAGATCAGCCGGTGATTGAAACAAGTCAACGGTATCCCGTTCCTGCCGGCTTTATTGATAACCAAGATGTGGCTCTTGCCGTTTTGCTTAAAAAAGGGAATAAGTGTTGCGGCGCTCGTTTATATACCTACGAGAAAGACGGGGTTTCGCTTGAAAAGAAATTACTCGGTAATATGGATGAAAGCCAATGGTATGATTTCAAAAATAAATTAGATAATGCTAAGGCAAAAGGCTATGTGGAAGATGGTGAAAAAACTCCGATACCGAGTGCCCTATGTGAAGGAAAGCGCGGTTTTTATGCAATCAGCGTAAAACGTTATAATGATGCAAAAGATGCCTTTGTCAGTGATGGTGTGAATATATATCAGATAGATGAAAACTTGAGAAATGTTTATATTCGCTCAATGAGTGAAAAAACTTGGAGAAATTTTGACTCGCTGATTGCAAAAGTTCAAAAAGAAGAAGAAGAGATCAGGCAAGCCAGCCTTTCCAAATTTGCGGTTTTGAGTGAAAAATAAGATATATTATGTGGATTTGTTGATGTGTGCGCTTGAAAATAAAGCGCTTTTTTTGTATGTTGCGGATATATGAATTTTTGGGAGAATCTGAAATGGAACAGAAAAGAATAAAAATCGGAAATTTTGAAATCGGCAATGAGCTTCCTTTATCGTTGCTCTGCGGCCCGTGCCAAATTGAAAGCCGGCAGCATGCGATTGATATTTGCGGTGCTATGCGTGAAATTACGGCGAAACTTAAGATGAATTATGTGTTTAAGGCTTCTTTCGATAAGGCAAACCGCACTTCAATAAACGGTGCTCGCGGTGTCGGTTTGGAAGAGGGAATGCGTACTTTTGATGAAATTAAAAAACTCTATAATAATATTCCGATTGTTACTGATGTGCACGAAACATGGCAATGTGAAGAAGTAGCAAAACATGTTGATATGTTGCAGATTCCGGCATTTTTATGTCGTCAGACCGACTTGGTGGTTGCTGCAGCAAAAACCGGTAAGGTAGTTAATGTGAAAAAAGGACAGTTTTTAGCGCCGTGGGATGTAAAAAATATCGTGAAAAAAGTTACTGACAGCGGTAATGAAAACGTATGCATAACCGAGCGCGGAACATCATTCGGATATAACACTTTGGTGGTAGATATGCGCGGTTTTCCGCAAATGGCACGCGATACCGGTTGTCCGGTGATTTTCGATGCCACACATTCGGTGCAACAACCGGGCGGTAACGGCTCATCAACCGGCGGACAGCGAGAATTTGCTCCGGTTTTAGCGAGGGCCGCGGTGGCCGTTGGTGTAGCCGCCGTATTTATGGAAACGCACGAAAATCCGGATAAAGCATTGTCTGACGGTCCGAACACTTTGGCACTGAAAGATATGCCGGCGGTTTTGGAAATTTTGCAGGAACATGATCGTATTGCGAAAAGAAAATAGATTTTGACTTTATTGCCAAAATGCGGTATGATGCGCACTTGTGAGGAATAAATGCGTTTTCAAGACGAAGGATATATCATAAAGCAACAAAAATATGGCGAAAGTTCGCTGATTTTGACCGTGGTCAGCAAAGATCATGGCAAAATTGTCGGCTTTGTGAAGAATTGTCTGCATAAAAAGAATCTGGCAACATTCCAACTCGGCAACAAGATTTCACTTGAGGCTTATGCCCGATTGGAAGAAAATATGCTGTCTTTGAAGCCGGAACTCATGATTCCCACTGCGGTAAATTTTCTTATTTCTCCTAACAAGTTAAAAGTCCTTGGTTCGTTTTGCGAGCTTAGTGACACTTGTTTGGTGCCAAATGAGAATTTAGCCGGATTTTATGACGATATTGATCGGTTCTTCATGAATATTCACAAGGATAACTGGCTCGAAAATTATACGCGTTTTGAATTTCATCTGCTTGATTTTTTGGGAATAGGATTGGATCTGAGTAAATGTGCGGTAACCGGCAGCCGGAATAATTTGCAATATGTGTCACCCAAAAGCGGAAAAGCTGTTTCGGCTGAAGCGGGAAAAGGATACGAATCTCGTCTTTTCAAATATCCGGCGTTCATTTTCGATAATCATATTCCGCAAAGGCAGGAAATTTTCAATACTTTGCAATTAACTGAGTTTTTCCTCAAAAAAAATTTTTTTGCGGCACATGACTTGAAATTCCCGAATAATCGTGATAATTTGCTCCATAATTTCAAATTGTAACAAGAGATAAGTACTTAAAATGCAAGAAGATACGGCAAAAATAAAAGATGTCCGTTTAGCAGAAGAACTGAGCTCGCGATATCTTTCTTATGCGATGTCAACCATTGTGGATAGAGCACTTCCCGATGTTCGTGACGGTTTGAAACCGGTGCATCGGCGTTTGCTTTATGCTATGCGACAACTCCATCTGGATCCGAAATCCAGTTTCAAAAAGTGTGCGCGTGTGGTCGGTGATGTTATCGGTAAATACCATCCGCATGGTGATACAGCGGTTTATGGGGCAATGGTGCGTTTGGCACAAGATTTTTCCGTCAGATATCCGTTGGTTGACGGGCAGGGAAACTTCGGTAATATTGACGGTGATGGTGCCGCGGCAATGCGATATACCGAAGCCAGACTTACTGATTTTGCAATTGCAATGATGGAAGGTTTGAACGAAGATGCCGTTGATTTCAGAGATACATATGATGGCGAAGAGCAAGAGCCGGTTGTTATGCCTTCTATGGTGCCGAATTTGCTCTGTAACGGTTCAACCGGTATTGCCGTTGGTATGGCAACTAATATTCCTCCGCACAATTTAGCTGAAGTTTCTGATGCTTTGTTATTGCTGATAGAGAAACCTGATGTTGGGATAGAACCGTTGGTCCGCAAGCTGAAAGGGCCGGACTTTCCGACCGGCGGAGTAATTGTCGATAAATTCGAAACTATTCTCAAAAATTATGAAGAGGGCAGAGGATCTTTCAGAATTCGTGCTAAATGGGAAAAAGAAGATTTAGGACACGGGCAATATCAAATAGTAATTACCGAAATTCCGTATCAGGTTATAAAATCTAAGTTGATTGAGCGGATTGCTCAGCTCCTGATGGAAAAGAAAATTCCGATGCTGAATGATATTCGTGATGAATCCGCACAAGACATTCGTATTGTCCTTGAACCTAAAACACGTTTGGTTGATGCTAATCTATTGATGGAATATTTATTCAAGCAGACTGAACTCGAAGCAAAATTCAATATGAACTTCAATGTGCTTGATTTTGAGGGTGTACCACGAGTTTTAGATATTAAACAAGTTCTGCGGCAATTCCTTGATCATCGCTACAGCGTATTAAAACGCAGGGTTAATTATCGTATGAGTAAAATTTTGGCGCGTCTGGAGATTCTGTCCGGTTATCTGGTTGCATATCTCAATTTGGATGAGATTGTGCGGATAATCCGCGAGGAAGATGACGTTAAAGCCGTAATGATGAAAACCTTTAATTTGAGCGAAAATCAGGCTGAAGCAATTTTAAATATGAAACTTCGCAGCTTAAGAAAATTAGAAGAAAGCGAAATCAGAAGCGAATATGATGACTTGTCAGCTGAAAAAGTTCAGCTGGAAGAGTTATTGGCAAGTGAAGATAAATGTTGGGAAGCGATTGCCTCTGAAATCAAACAGATGAGAGAAAAATTCGGCAAAAAAACAGCACTCGGCAAACGACGTACGGAATTTTCCGAAGTTACAGAAACTGTTGATGTTCCGATAGAGGCATTTATTGAGAAAGAACCGATAACAATCATCTTGTCGGAAAAGGGCTGGATCAGAAGTGTCAAAGGATATGCTAATTTGAATGAAGAATTCAAATTCAAAGATGATGACAGCCTCTTGCAGGCAATTCACGCCCAAACAACCGACAAGATAGTGTTCTTTGATACTTCCGGCAAGTTTTTCACGGTTAATGCCGGTGAAATTCCGAACGGAAGAGGGTTCGGACAACCGTTACGTTTGATGATTGATTTGGGAAATAATGATAATATTTGTGCGATGTTTGTTTATGAGCCTGATGCAAAATATGTTATCGCTTCTAATTGCGGGCGCGGTTTTGTGGTAGATGAAAGCCATATTTTGGCGCAAACCAGAAACGGACGTAAGATTATGAATGTAGCTGATGGTGAAGTTACAATGTTCTGCAAAAAAATCACGGGAGATTGTGTAGCAATTGTGGGTGAAAACCGTAAACTGTTAATCTTCAAGCTGGAGGAAATTCCGACAATGGCACGCGGACGCGGTGTAACCTTGCAAAAATATAAAGACGGCGGCTTGTCAGATATACAGATTTTCAAGCAGGAGGAGGGTTTCGCTTATAATCGCACCGGGGGGACAAAGATTGAAACAGAACTTCTCACTTGGTTCGGACATCGCGCTCAAGCCGGTAAGTTAGTGCCGTTCGGATTTCCGAAAACCAATAAATTCTTTAAGGAGTAAAAAATGAAAAAAATTGCGATTTTATCAGCAATGTCTAAAGAACTTGATCAGCTTAAAGCTTTGTATCCTAATGGCAAAAATGTTAATTTAAATGGAATAAGAGCCTATGAGGTAGTTGATGGTGAAAAGCAGTTGTTGTTTACACAATCCGGAATGGGAAAAGTTTGCGCTGCCACTAATACCATAGAAATTATTCGGGAATTTAAGCCTGATATTTTAGTTAACAGCGGTTGTGCCGGCACACTCTCGAAAGATGTGGAAGTAAAAGATATTGTTATCGGCAATGAAATTGCATATCATGATGTTTGGTTTTGGGAGCCGAATGCATATGGTCAGGTTCAAGGCTTTCCGGCAAGATTTCCTACCGATAAAACAGTGCTAAATAAAATCAAAAAGATAACCGATGGTGAAAAAAATGTTCATTTTGGATTGATTTGTACGGGAGATAAATTTATCAGTCAGCCTGATGACATTTATAAAATATTGGGACATTTCCCCGATGTTCTGGCAGTTGATATGGAGGCAGCAGCTATTGCGCAGGTTTGTTACATGTATAAAACAGCATTAATAAGTTTGAAAGTTATCAGTGACAATCCGGTTAAATATCCCAACGGATATGGTCAATATAACGAATTTTGGTCAGAAATGGCAGATACGTCATTTAGTGCAATAAAAAAATTGATAAAAGAACTTTAGTTAGTTTGTTTTGTAACTAAATTTTAACCATAATATGCTTTAGATTAGCGAAGTAATTAACTTATAGGGCGATTCTTAAAAATGGGTTTGTTTGTTGGCATAAAAAAATATACGATAGCGTTTATAAGCGTTATTTTTGTATGCTATTCAACAATCTGTATTTTTACAGGAACCAGAGGCCTGCCGCGATATTTCTTTTTGCAACAAGAATTAAAAACCGCATATTCTATAGATGATAACTATGCTAAACAACGGCAAAAGCTGGAAAATAAAGTGCATAAATTTTCTTCACAAAGTCTTGATTTAGACTTGTTAGAAGAGCGAGCACGTTTAGTTTTAAATTATGTTGAAAATGACGAATTTGTCATTATTGACGCCGAATAGAGCCTTTAAAAAGAATAATCTTAAAAAAATGCTGTATTTTTTTTTAAAAACCTGTTATATATATATGGAATTTGCCTTAATAAAATAGGAAAGTTATGGGAAAACATAATCATAAGGTCAAAATTATTAGGCCTAAGAATATTACATATATGGATAAGCCTTCGCTTTTTGCAAACAAGGAAATTATCTTCAGAAGTCGCGGAAGGGCTAAGGTATTTAATATATCTTCGCGCTTTCAGATAATTTTTTTGACCCTGATTGTTTGTATTGCCGCATGGAGTGCTTATTCTTATCATGTTTTCCAGAAATCAGGAAATATTATAAGTTATCAAAATAAAGAAATAGATGAAACCAGAGATGCCTATGCGGAATTAATGTCTGATTTTATTACCATTCATAAAAACATTGGTGCTATGATAAACTCTCTTGATAACGAAAAACTGAAAAATCAGGAAGAGATTGATAATTATAAGCAGCAAGTAACCGTTTTTGAAGATAAAATCAAGCAAATTACTGATGAAAAAGATTGGATTGACGATGAGAGCCTGAATGAGAAGGTTTCTTTGAGTGAAGCAATATTACAAAGAGATATTGCTATTTCCGAACGTGATAATATGAAAAATAAACTTGAGGAAATGGAGAAAACAATTGAAGACCTCAAAGAAATCGAAACAGAATTGCTTGATAGGGTAGAAGATGTTGCCGGAAAAGAAATTGCAAAAATCAAATCATCTATATCAACGGTAAATTCAACCCTGAGGAAAAAAGGACAATACTACAATGCATTATCCAACAAGAAAAGTTCCGGTCGCGGTGGCCCTTATATTCCGGATAAAAGCATTTTATCAAAAGATAAGGCTCTGCGCGATAAGGTTTCGGCAGTTTATGAGAAATATTCTGATTTGGAATATTATCGTTCGATATTACAGACTTTGCCGATCGGTAAGCCGATTTGGAATTATCGTATTTCCTCAGAGTTTGGCCGTCGTAGTGATCCGATGAATAAAAATTCTGCGGTTCATAAAGGTGTCGATTTAGCCAGTCGCAGAGGAAATAAAATAAACGTAATGGCCGATGGTAAAGTTATTCGTTCCGAAGTTATGCGCGGGTTCGGTAATATGGTTGAAATAGATCACGGCAACGGATTTGTTACCAAATATGCACACCTGAACAAGTCTTATGTTAAAAAAGGTGAACGAGTTAAAAAAAATCAAGCAATTGGCGAGGTCGGTTCAACAGGAAGATCTACCGGTCCGCATTTGCATTATGAAGTTTTATATAGAAATGTTAACGTTGATCCTATGGGCTTTATAAAAGCCGGATCATAAAAGGGGATAAATAATGGCTAATCTAAGAAGAATGATATACTTAAAAATTGCAAGGAAATTGAGCCGCAGTTCGTCCGGTCCTGTTCCCAGTATCATTAGTGACGGGACAAAGCTGAAAGGGAATATTTTGAGCAACGGAACCATCCAGATTGATGGTAAAATAGAAGGCGATATCAATTGTGATGAATTGATTATAGGAGTTAAAGGGAATGTTCTCGGAACGGTTACGGCTAACAATTTGTTTTTGTATGGAACATTGCAGGGAACAGCTAACATTAATGAACTTTTTATTGCTAAAACAGCAAAATTAATAGGTGATGCTTCTCATACAACTATTGCCGTAGAACCTGGAGCTTATATCGACGGACGTTGTTTGCGTCGCGGCGGTTCAATCAAAGTTGAACAAACAGAAGCAAATCTGCAAGGAATACATAAAGAACCAAGCTTATCATAGAGTTATAAAATGGGTAAAAAGGCCGGAAAATCAGATTTTATTGCGCATGGCTTGGTAGCACAAAACAGGCGAGCCCATTTTGATTATGAGATCGAAAAAGTATATGTTGCCGGTTTAGAACTATTGGGAACAGAGGTTAAATCTCTGCGCTTAGGCCATGCTAATATTAATGATGCTTATGGAATAGAGAAGGGCGGCGAGCTTTATATTTCTAATTCATTTATTGCCGAATATGTTTATAAAGGATATGAGTCCCATGCCGAAAAGCGCGACAGAAAGCTGCTTTTGAAGAAAAAAGAAATAAATGAAATAATATCTGCTTTAAGTAAAAAGGGATCAACACTGGTTGCGATGAGGCTGTTCTTTAATGACAGAGGACGAGCCAAACTTGAAATCGGGTTGGGACATGGTAAGAAACTTTACGATAAAAGAGAAACAATTAAGGATCGCGATTGGGGACGAGAAAAACAAAGAATCCTGATTAATGCCAACAGATAAAACAAAAGCCCTGTTTTTCAGCAGGGCTTTTTGGTAAATCCTGATATTATTCACAAACAGTTTTTGAACAGAAGAACACATCATCTCCATCGGTTACAAAATCTTCCACTGTTTTATTGGTGCAATTTGTATCAGGGTCAGGATTCGGAGTTGAACCGCCGCCCGGTATTATCGGATCAGGCCTTTCTGCCATAATATCAATTCCGGAAGCGGTTTGCCCGATAAACGGATTTACGTTTATATCCTGCTGATTAGTCAAAGAGGTTGTTGCTCCATCATTTTTGCAATCCGGACTTTCGGGAAACAGCTTACACTTATCAACACCGGCAGATCCAATTTGTGCATTTACAAAACCAATTCCGGTAAAGCAAATAATTGCTGTAAAACATAATATTTTAACAATGTTGTTCATCTTTTTTCTCCTTTACCAATTTGTGGGGCAAATGCCACCTGTTTTAGCTTCATAACAATAATCATCAATCTTGTGGCAATAACTGCCGACCTGTCCGCGAATTATATCTTTGCATTTTGCCAAGGTATCTCCGCCTTTTTCTTGGCAGGTCTTGGCTCTGCACTTATGGCAAATCTTTGTGGTTTCCCCGGAAGCAATAGAAATTTGATCTTCTTCCGTTTGAGATTTATCGCATTCTTCATCCTGATAACCAAGATCATAATCACAGGTTTTGGGAAGAAAACAGGTAGCTTCAACCGGATATCCTTTATTTCTCAGCCCCGCAGTTATTGATTTATATCCGGCAATATTTGACACTTCTTCCGGCTTTTTCATTCCGGTTGGGCATTTATAATCATCAGCCATATCATCACAGATATTTGTTCCCTGTGTTATACCGTTATCCATTTCAGAGGAACGCGGATAAACAAAGATATCTGCTTTGCATTGTCTTTGTGCATACATATTTTCCAAATCACATTGCTCAATTAAATCATATTTTGCCGGATCGGAATTGTTGGTATTATATTTATAATACAGCGGATTACAAACACATTTTTGATATTTACCTTTGCAGTTGGCACCTCCGGCAATTTTCTTATTGCCGTATTTGGAAGCACATGTAGCATTAGTTTCCGAATATCCTAAATTTTCGCAATTTGATGTCTTAGCAACATTATTACCGTTACCGCATCCGCCCACGACAAAACAAACCTTTGCAGATGTGTCATTTGCAAAAGCAAATATTGTTAATGTCAGTGTCAAAACCCATAAATTAACTTTAATTCGCATAGCTTATTCCTAACCAAAAGCACTCAATTGACAATATTTTACTACAGAAACATAATTTTTGCAATAAAAAACGCCGGTAGAAAATACCAGCGTTAATTTTTACTTTTTGGTCCATCCATACAGCGCGATATCAAGTTCGCGGCTGATGTCCAACCACTTCATGTGTCCCTGAACACTCTCATATCCCAAAGGGAGATTGGGAATTTGGCGCCAAGCATAATCACGAAGCCATCTCAAATCTGCCTTCGAGTATTCCTTCACCAAAGCATTAGCCTTCATCTTTGCTAATTTTTTCCTTGTAGGGATAGCCTTTCCTGAAGGGAGTTTAGTAGATACTCTTTTGGGAAATACGGATGTTTTAACTGTGTAAAACAAGATTGCGATCAGCACAATGGCTAAAGCGCAGATAAAAATAATACCTTCCATAATGCAATAAATTAAAAATTAGATTTCTTTGGAATGGTATCTAAATTTGTCAAAAAAGTCAAGCATAAAAAATCCGCGGTTTAAGGCCGCGGATTATAGGAGTTTATAAAAATTTACCACATATTGTGTTCAAGTTTATAATTAAGCGATAAACCGATGGAAGTGTTAGATCCGTATTTTTCGGCTGCTCTTGCTTTCGCCATCTTATAATTTATGTAAGGAGCAAAAGCCAAGTTGCCGACAATCGTAACATCCAAGCGGGCATTCACATTAATTTCATATTTGAAGTCTGTCGGATTATAACGGCTGTATTCAAAATATTTTCTGGCATACGCATCAGAATAGAATTTTACACCGTCACGAAGCGGATATTCAAATCTGTAACCGATTTCAGCAGCGGTTTTGGCATTATGTTTATGATAGGTCATATCATATTCTTCAACCAACGCAACATACAACTCTTTGAAATATTCACCTTCGAACAATTTCATACCGGCCTTACCGCGAAGAGTTTTAGTACGCGGAGAATCATCATTTGAAGTAAATTCTGTTTCATAACCGCCCCAAATAAACGGACCGATAAAGCCATAATCAGTCGTCCATGTTTTATAAGCATAGTCAGTATAAAGTAATACTTGATCTTCATTTTCATTTTTTTCGGTTGAACCATCGGTCTTCTTAATTTTAGTCTCACCATAAGCGAGCTGCAAACCGTTAGTCCACATAGAATAATCATTTTGATATTCTAAAGCGAAGTCCAAACCGCCGGCAATAGAAGATTCTTCGTTTGCCGAAAGTGAAGTATCCGGAGAATTTGCATATTCTTTCTGGTTGGTTACGCTGTTTTGAGAATATTTCAATTCAATTTTACGTAAATTAGCTTTGAGTGTGCCGTTGTTATAATTTTCAGTTGCACTGATATCGGCATCAACATCTCCGACATAAGTATCTTCTTGTGCATTTGCGCTCAACGGTAATACGCAAAAAGCAGCAAAAACAGTAGTTTTTAATATATTTTTCATGAGTTTATTCCAGTTCATAGTTAAATTCTACCGGAATTATATCCACCCATAGTTAATAAAAGGTTTCAGATTTGAAATATTACTTAATTTTCTTCATTAACGCACTTAGCGACAGATCTCTCATAGCTTATTATATTATTATTGTTCTTTTCAAAACTTAAAGCCGCTTTCAGATCAAGATTATAAAGCGCCTCGTAGAGAGAATTTCCGTCTTCTAATTCTTGATTAAAGGTATCTATATCGGCTTTCACATATTCGGCATATTTTTCTTTTATGGCATTCGGCTTAGTTGCAAAATTATGACAACATTTTGCTGTTGCACAAGTTGTTTTACAATCTGTTTGACATTGTTTTAATTCTGTTGTCAATTCCATTAATTCCTGCTTCTGTTCATCTTTCAGATCTTTCTCTTCGGCCAATTCTTCTTTCATGGCCACCAATCTTTTTTCAATTTTTTCACATTGAGCAGGGCATTCTTGGCACACCCCGTCATTATCTTTTTCACAATCACCGAAAGTTTGTCCGTCTTCCAGCAGTTTTTCCGAATTTTCATAAAGCCATGAAATTCGTTCCTTGCATTTCTCAGCCAAAAATTCGTTATCTTCCATATCTAAAACACTTTGTTCCTTTTCTTTCTCTGTTCCTTCGGAAACTTCGGATTTTTCATCATCTTGGGCCTCAAGTTCGGTCTTATATTGTTTTTCTTTTCTTATCAGCTCAAGTTTATTAATTTTATCAAACATAAAGGCATGACATTCCGGCATGAGATTTTTTGTGAGATTGCCATCAATGTAACGCGGACAAATCCTGTTAGGCTGAGCGCTATATGAACTACGGTTCGGATCATAGCATTGAGTACCGTCATTTGCTATCATATCAGCATTTTTCGCAATAATTTCATTGGTTTTAATTCTTAAATTATTCTGAGCCAATTTACGTTCAAAACAGCTTTTATATTCATCATATGAATCATTTTGTTCATTTTCTAGCTGCAGTAAGTGCAGGGCGTTATTACGCATTTCATAAAATTCTGCAATTCTCTCTTCCCCGTTTTTTGCATCTTCAATCATGGTTTCAATACCCATTTTTATGATATTGCGGAAGTTTTCCAAGGAAACTTCTTGAGCATCAACGATTTCTTTAGTGCAGCATTGTTCAAAATCAGGGAAAGAAACCTCTTTATCATATATCATATTATCGCTGATTTCTTTCTTGAATATCGGGGAACACATAACAACAACTTCAAAATCGTCTTTTCCCGCTTTGCAAGACACCGGTTGTGAGTTTCTTCTGGCCGCAATTATGGCATCAGCACAGTCCTTTTTTAAACTTTTGCTTTTTAAAACCCCGTTGCTGTCGTTAGTATATATATCAATAAGCTTTTTCTTGCATTGCTTGAGATTTTCGGCACTTAATTTAATTTTTCTTATCTTGTTCACCAATTTCTTCAGTAATTTATTACGGTATTCCAAAAAATCCTGCTGATTTTTTTGGTATTCTTCTTCCGATACAAAAGCCATGAGCTTTTCCGCAGAAGAATTAACCTTTTGCAACATTTTTTCCTTAAATTCCTCATTAGCCGCGTTTATTGTATCAACTTCTTGCGCGGTGCAACAGCCGAATTCTTCGCAAGATGCGATAAGATCGTATTTTTGGTATTCCGAACCTTCTATAATGAAATGCTCTGCATTCGGATTAATATAATGATTAATCAGAAACTCTCGACATTGTTGAATGTTACCGGTTGAACCTTCCCCGTCAATATTTGGCATAATTTTACAAAAATCAGGAAAAACCTCAACTTCTTGAGAATTAGCATTAAGAGAAAAAAGAGCAAACGCCACCAAAAACACAATTTTCTTCATCACAAACCTCAGCTCATAAATATATAACTGATTATTGTTTAACGAATTTTAAGACAAATATCAACAAAAAAGCGGTGATTTCTCACCGCTCAATTCGAAAAACTCAGAATATTAAGCTGCTTTTTTCTTCGTAGCTTTCTTTTCCGGCTTCTTTTCATCACCGAAATTATAAAGCTCTTCTACGCTGACTTTGTTCTCTTTCAACTTCACTTTTGAAAGAATATGGTCAACGATTTTTTCCTCAAATACCGGAGCTTTTAAGCCTTCAACAGCCTGTTTATTTTTCAAATAGTAATCAAAGACGGCTTTTTCTTGTCCCGGATATTTTCTGGCCTCAGCCATAATAGCCTTGTTCAAATCGTCAGAAGTTATGGTGATGTTCTCCTCTTTGGCAACCTCTGACAACAAAAGTCCGAGTTTAACTCTTCTGACGGCAATTTCTTTATATTCCTTCAACAAGTCAGCTTCTTTTTTATTCTTTTCATCTTCATCGAGCTGATTATATTTCTTTGCTTGTTCATATTGCTTGCAAATACCGTCATATTCAGCATCAACCAAACCTTCCGGAACTTCGAAATCATATTCTTTATCCAGAACATCAAGCAAAGCACGTTTCAGCTTCATTTTAGAAGCGTTTTCATAATCTTCTTTAATTCTGTCGGCAATCTTTTCCTTCAAAGCATTCAAATCTGCTTCGCCGAGAGATTTTGCAAATTCATCGTTGATTTCAACCGGCTTATTCTTACGAAGCTCTTTAACCGTAACGGCAAAAACAGCATCTTTATCCGCTAAATCTTTCGCATGATATTCTTTCGGGAACTTAACTTTTACATCAACTTTGTCGCCGGCTTTTGCTCCGATAAGCTGATCTTCAAAACCGGGGATAAAAGTGTTTGAACCGAGTTCAAGCGGATAGTCATTACCTTTGCCACCGGCAAATTCAACTCCGTCAACCGAACCTACAAAATCAATCAATAAAACATCACCTTTCTTAGCGGCTCTGTTTTCTTCAATTTTTACGGTTTCTTTTCTGGAACCGGCTAAATAACCCAAAGCTTTTTCAACTTCTTCTGCCGGAACTTCAGCCATAACTTTATCCAAAGTGATTTTTGAGAAATTACCGAGTTTGATTTCCGGCAAAACCTCCAAAGTTACTTCAAATTCAATATCTTTCCCATCTTCAAATTTTGTAACTTTAATATCCGGCATCATAGCTGGTTGCAATTTTTTCTCTTTAATCAAATCGTCAGTGGCGTGTCTGACAATTTCATCAAGAGCCTCGCCCAAAACAGACGCTCTATATTTTTGTTTGAGCATTTCTTTCGGAGCCTTTCCCGGCCTAAAGCCCGGAACTTTTGTGTTTTTTGCAACATTTTCAAGTTTTGCATCAACTTCTTTTTCAAAATCTGCAACAGCAACAGTTATTTGGAATTGTTTTTTCAAGTCTTTAGATTTTAATTCTTTGATTTTCATCAGCTTATCTTTCAATAGAAATTATTACCACAACAGCCTGTATGGTGCGGGCGAAGGGACTTGAACCCCCACGCCTTACGGCACCAGATCCTAAGTCTGGCGCGTCTGCCAATTTCGCCACGCCCGCAAAACAAGCATATCCAGTTTGTTCGAATAGTAGTCAAATTATTTTTTAAATCAAGAAAAATATAAATATTTGTTGATATTTAGCAATAAATAGAGTAAACAAATACAAAATTTTATAGAGGTTGATATGACAAATACGCAAGAATATAATATTCGCAAGACTTTTGCGATAATTTCTCACCCTGATGCCGGTAAAACAACACTTACCGAAAAGTTGCTGTTATTCGGCGGCGCAATTCAGCAAGCCGGTGCGGTTAAAGCTCGTGGTGAAAATCGCCGTGCCCATTCCGACTGGATGAAAGTTGAACAGGAGCGAGGAATTTCCGTAGCTTCTTCGGTCATGAGTTTTGTTTATAAGGATATAAACTTTAACCTGCTTGATACCCCCGGACACGAAGATTTTTCGGAAGATACTTATCGTGTTTTGACAGCAGTTGATTCGGCAGTTATGGTGCTTGACTCCGCTAAAGGTATTGAAACTCAGACTAAAAAGCTGTTTGAAGTTTGTCGCTTGCGTAATATCCCGATTTTGACCTTTATAAACAAGTTAGACCGTGAAGGATTAGATCCGTTTGTTTTGCTCGATGACATTGAGAAAACTTTGGCTCTTGATGTAACTCCGGCAAGTTGGCCGATTGGCAGCGGACGTGATTTCTTGGGCTGTTATGACTTGATAAATGATCAGCTTATTTTGATGAAAAAAGGGCAAAATTCACAAATAAATACGGTTATTGAAACTTGTAAAGGACTTGATGATAGCAAGATTGATGAGCTGATACCGGCACATATGGCGGCAAAACTCAGAGAAGATATAACCATGGTGCGCGAACTTTGTCCGGCATTTGATATGGATTTATATTTGAGTGGATCATTAACGCCGGTGTTTTTCGGCAGTGCCATTAATAATTTCGGTGTGCGTGAAGTTTTAGAAGGTTTGTGTGAAATGGCTCCACAGCCAAGACCGCAGCCGGCAAAAGAACGTGAGGTTGAACCAAGCGAAGATAAAGTCAGCGGATTTGTGTTTAAAATCCAGGCGAATATGGATCCTAAACATCGCGATAGGATTGCTTTTATGCGAATTTGTTCAGGACATTTCAAACGCGGCATGACTCTGCAGCAAATCAGAACCGGCAAGCCGATAAAGGTGGCAACTCCGGTAATGTTTTTGGCACAAGAAAGAGAATTGGCAGAAGATGCTTTTGCCGGTGATATAATCGGTATTCCCAATCACGGGCAACTCAGAATAGGTGATACTTTGACCGAAGGCGAAAAACTCCATTTTACCGGTATTCCGAGTTTTGCTCCGGAGCTGCTTAAATCAGTTCGGGCGCTTGATCCGCTTAAGTCAAAACATTTAGGCAACGCTTTGCAACAAATCGCAGAAGAGGGCGGTGCCAGTGTGTTCAAGCCGATTATCGGTTCGGATTGGATTGTTGGTGTAGTCGGTGTTTTGCAATTTGAGGTTATGGCAGACAGAATTCGTACCGAGTTTAATATTCCGGTTGTTTTTGAGCCTACACAATATTATACAGCACGTTGGATTGCAGCTGATAACGGCGATGATTTGAAAAAGTTTATTGATGCCAATCAAGGTAGTATTGCTAACGATCATGATGGTGAATATGTGTTTTTGGCGCGTAATGCATGGCATTTGAATAAGGCACAGGAAGATGCTCCGAAAGTTCGCTTTATGACAACCAGAGAGCAAAATTTCTAATTACAATAATTTGATTTTGCGCGACTTTTCCGTGTTGTAAAAGTATGGCTTTCATCTATTAGTTGCAATAATGTAACATCAGATATGGTTTCGTTTAACAAAATGCTTATCCAATTCTTTTTATTCATATGATAGGCGGGATAAAAGCCGTTTTGCTTATGTAATTCCTTGATTTTTTCAGAATCAAGTTTTATGTTCATTATATCAAATTCTCCCGTCATTTTCTTGTCAATCTTTTTGATATTGATATTCATGACAATAGCATACCATTTACCATTATCCTGATTTTTAAAAACACCGCCGGAAAAATTATCCCATGGAAAAATCGGCTTATCTTTATACTTTTCATAAATTGCTTGAGCTAATCGATTGGCTTGAGGAGAAATAAAGACATTTTCATGACAACATTTTTCTTTAATATCTTTCAATATACTTATGTATGCATTTCTCACTTCAGCCGCATAACCATTCATACCGTCAACTCTCAAAGGCAAAAAAATATCTTGAGTTGCCGCTTCATAAACATTTCCGGTGACATATCCGTTTTTATCAATTTTTATCACAGCTTTGAATTCTTCATTCATAAAAGAAATTTCATAGCACCAAAGTCCGTTTGATAACGTAAATCCATATTTTTGTAAGAGATTTTTATCTATTTCCGTATTTTTAAAAATGTCGTTTTCAATAATCATTTTGTTTTATTTTTAATCCAATTATCAATATGAAATCACAATTCACAATATGATATTACGATAAATATTGATTTTCTCATAATTTTTCTAAATAATCCAAAAAAGTTTGGCAGCCTTCGTAGATATCCCAGTAACTTTCTTCAAAATTACCGGTGTACCACGGATCACGAATATTGCGAGGATGGTTGCTAAAATCAAGCAAGCGATAAATTTTATGCTCTGTATCCGGTCCGAGAAGTTCCGTAATTTGATTGATATTCCTGTCTTCCATGGCAATAATATAATCAAAATAAGCATAATCACTTGTTTGAATACGACGAGAATAATGTTCCTCAAACGGAATGTTATTTTCGGCCAAAATATTTTTTGTTCCGTAATGTATAGGAGAGTGATCTTCGCTGGTATATTCCGTTCCGGCGGAGTCTATAAAAAACTGAGTTGCCAACCCTTTTTGTTGCACCATATATTTGAAAACAAACTCGGCCATCGGCGAGCGGCAAATGTTTCCCAAACAGACAAATAAAACTTTAATCATGGCACTTTTTAATCAATATAATAGACACGATTATCTTTTATCGGATGAGCTTGCGGTTCGGCGCCGTCAACATACCCTAAAATGCAATGACCGATACCTTCCCAGTTGCCTTCTATGCCTAAAGATTTTAAAAATTCCTTATATTCCGGCATTTCAAATTCTTCTTTGGCACGGTGAATCCAACAACTGCCGACACCCAAAGCATGTGCAGCCAACATCATATTGCCCATAACCAGAGAGCCATCATAAATTCCGGTGAACCAATCTTTATCCGCCAAAACAATCAAAATAACCGGAGCTCCGTAAAAGGGATCAAATCCTTCCGGTTGCCCCATAATCTTAGCATTAACCGCTGATAACTTGTCGCGAAAGGCTTTGTTTTTAACCACGATGATTTTTGTGGCCTGCTTATTCATTCCGCTGGCGGCATAAAGACCTGCTTCCACAATTTCATCAATCTTTTTCTGTTCCACCATATCCGGCTTAAATCTGCGGATACTGCGGCGGGTTTTTATTGCTTCCAAAACTTGATTCATGGCATTCTCCTCTCATTTTTTTGAAATTTTAACAAAAGTCTTTTGATTTCGCAAGGCATATTTATATAAGTGTCAAAAAAACGATTGACAACATCAAGAATTTGTCTATAATCAGCGATGCAAATTTATAATTAATTCTTTTATTAACCCTTAAAATTATTAAAGTTATGGAAGTAATGCTTGCTTTTATTCTGGCGTCTTTGTATGCCATGGCATGTGTGCTGATTGGCAGAATCCTTGATCGTCAGCCGTTGAGCCGCATTTCTTTTTATGTGGTAAATGCGATTATGTTCGGTTTTGCCGTAATTTGCTGTGCGATTGCTCTTACTGAGTGTCAGCCGGAAACAATCGGAGGTTGGGTTGTTTATACTCTTTACTGTCTGATTATGTTGCTGCTTTATCTGTTCCTGGAATGGTTAACCGTAGACTGTATCATTGATAGAGATAAAGTTTACGATTTTAAACCGAAATGGGCGTTTAATAACGAAGATGGCACTAAGACTTATGTCGGTTACATTGACAACGGTGTTGCGCAAACGCCCGTAATCGTAAACAATTGCAAAGATGACCTGCGCAAAGTTTCGATTAAGGTTCAGTATTTCGGCAATTGCAGAGAACAACCGTTTAGGGTAAAACTCTATGACCAAGAGCGACAAAAGCACTTGCTAGTAGACTTTAGAATTGAAGTTCAAAAAGTCGAAGTCTGAAAAAAAACACTCGAGAGAAAATCTCGGGTGTTTTTTTATTAGAATCGAAAGGAGAATCGAAATACGATTCCTTATATTATGTATAAAAGAGATGATTTTGGAGCATAAGCAGCAACTTTGGGTTGTGAAAAGGCGTAAAAATCCGAGAAAATTGCGTTTTTAAGCGAAAAAATACACAATTATGTGCATTTTTATTGATATTTCATTTGACAATTATATTTAATCGGCCAAAATCAGTATCGGATATCAACCATTTTAAACTTGAAAGGAATATAACATGAATAAAACAGAATATGTTGAAGCAATTGCTAAAACTGCCGGTGTAACAAAAGCAGAAGCTGCTAAAGTTGTAGCTGCTGAAATCGCTGTTATCACAAAAGCTTTGAAAAAAGGCGAAACAGTTCAGATCACAGGTTTCGGTTCTTATTCTGTAGCTAAGAGAGCTGCTCGCAAGGGTCGCAATCCGGCAACAGGTAAAGAAATCAAAATCGCTGCTTCTAAGGCACCGAAGTTTAAAGCTGGTAAAGCCTTGAGAGATGCTGTAAAATAAGAATGTTTGATACAGAAAAAGCTCCGCTGAGGATTTCTTAGCGGGGTTTTTTTATGCTAAAAAAGCAGGAAAAATACAAAATATCAAAAAAAAATGCATTTTTGTCAAAAAAAGTTCTTGACCGATTGTTTAAAATAGTATATATTGGCGACATTGATGATTAACAATGGAGATTTTAAAATGAACAAATTCGTGCGTAGACTTTTTTTGGGAGCAAGTATTTTCGGATTAACGACTTTCGGTAGTCCGGTTCAAGCCCAAAACAGCAGAACCGGCAAAGCCGGCGGCCCAACAACTGAACAAATGATTGGCGCCTACAAAGGTTACAGCGATACTCTTTATAATGTTTTGCTTAACCGCTATAGTGAATATAACAAAGAAACCGCTGAGAAATTAGCCAGAAAATCAACTGATGCTTATCTCAAACTTTTGGATGACGGAAAAATTGCGCAGGCTGATACGCTTATGATGGTTTTGCACGAAAACTTTGAAAAGAAGGAAGTTGCCGCGGCAAGAAAGAAAGCTTATACCGTTAAGTCCACTGATAGCGACAAGCTTAAAGTTTTGAAGAAAAACACTGCGGCTATCTATAAAAATTATCTCGAATCGCAAAAGAAGTTTAAGGCTCTTGATGTTCAACTTACAGAAAGAAGAAAGGCTGATGAGGAAGATTTCCAAAAGAAAGTTGCTGCAAGAGATTCTGTAGCTAAAGCAGAAGGAAAAAATCCGAAGACTCTGCCGCCGATGAAATTTGAACCTTCAAGAGAAAGACTTGAATTGGAGTTAAGACACGCCAACAACATGGATGATCTTGTTGATAATGAAGTTGAGCTTTCTAAAAATGATATGATTTTGTATAAACAACAGCTCAAAGAAGATAAAAAGATTGTTGAAGCAGATCTTAAATTAATCGAGCAATATCAGAAACATATCGATGTTATTAACGAACAACTTAAAAAGTTACAACTTGAGAAATATGCTCCGGATTCGTTACAGGGTAAACGTGATCATGATAGAGCCATTGCTGATGACAGCCAATATACTGCTCGCACCAACTTAGCGAAAAAAGACAAGAAAGACAAATTGGAAGTTATGAAGAAAGGTTGGGAAGCTAAGCAACAGGAAATTTTCAAGAAACATGAAGTTAAAAATACAAAAGATTTAGAGAAGAAGTTGGCAGAAATTAAGGCTGATTTGAAAGAACTCAGAAAGAATAAAGAAGTTGAAATTAAGAAATTCAAAATGGATGAATATAAAGGTTCTGATCAACAAAAGGCTGCTGAGGGAGTTAAGAACGATAAAGGTTTGGGTAAAGAAAAGGCTAAGGCCGGCAATACTAAGACCAAGAAGTCTTCTAAGACCACTACGGCCACAACAACCAGAGGAACAACTTCAAATACGACTTCTACAACAACGACGACGGCTCAGACTAATAGTACATCTAAGGCTGATCCTAAGATCTTACAGGAAATAAAGAATGTTGTTCGTGAAACTAAGGAAGAATATGAATTGTTCTCAATAAAAGATCCGGTTGAAACCAAATTCGATAATGGTGTTATTCAGACCCGTTATTTGCTTGCTGGTAACGAAGAAACCACCATTTTAGAGTATCCTAGTGGAAAAGCAGCTATTATTGACGCTACAGGAACTTCAATTTTTGAGATTGACGGCCATGTTAGGGAATATGTCAAAGGAGAAAACGGAGTCGTCGAGATATTGGACGGCAAGGAAGTCGAGGACTCTACCGTTAAAACCGGTGTTGATGTTCTACAGATTCTCAATGCAACAGGTCAGATGAAATCAAGATAATTCTTGGTTCTGAAAAGATACAAATCGTCTGCTTTTCGGCAGACGATTTTTTTATATAATCAAAGGCAAAAATTTATCTTCAAAAAGGTGGATAAAATCGAAAAAAATCTTCCGCTTTTTCCCTATAATTGCTAATATTTCACCAGTTTGTGAATTGAAATAATTATAAGGTAAAAATCAATGGAAGAGATTGAAGAAATTACAGAAAATAAGGTTGCCGTCGGAGAAGATATTACACCGGTTTCCATAACCGAAGAAATGCGCCAATCTTATTTGGCTTATGCCATGAGTGTTATCGTTTCAAGAGCACTCCCAGATGTTCGTGACGGATTGAAGCCTGTGCACCGCCGCATCATATATTCGATGTATGAAAACGGATTTGATTATAACCGCCCATACAGAAAATCAGCCCGTATCGTCGGTGAGGTTATGGGTAAATATCACCCGCACGGCGATAGTTCGATTTATGAGGCTATGGTACGTATGGCGCAACCGTTTTCTATGCGCCTGACTTTGGTTGACGGACAAGGTAACTTTGGTTCTATGGATGGTGATAGTGCGGCTGCTATGCGTTATACCGAAGCCAGACTGGAAAAAGTTGCTCATGCTTTAATCGAAGATATTGATAAAGAAACCGTTGATTTTATGCCGAACTATGATGAATCCGTGCAAGAACCGACCGTTTTACCGGCCAGATATCCGAATATTTTGATTAACGGGGCAAACGGTATTGCGGTTGGTATGGCAACCAATATTCCTCCGCATAACTTAGGCGAGGTTTTGGACGCTTGCTGTGCATATATCGATAATCCGGAAATTTCACTTGATGACCTTATAAATATTGTTCCCGGGCCTGATTTCCCGACCGGCGGTTTGATTTTGGGAAGAGGGGGGATTAACTCCGCTTATAATACCGGACGCGGCTCGATTATGATGCGCGCAAAATGCACAATTGAAGAAATCAAAAAAGATAAAGAGGCGATTATTGTTCACGAAATTCCTTATCAGGTTAATAAGGCTGTTTTGGTAACAAAAATTGCTGAGTTGGTTAAAGATAAACGCGTTGAGGGAATTTCCGATATTCGCGACGAGTCGGATCGTCAGGGCGTGCGCGTAGTAATTGAAATTAAACGCGATTTTCAGGCTGATGTGATTTTGAATCAGCTTTATAAATATACTCCGCTGCAAACCAGCTTCGGTATGAATATGCTCGCAATCAATAATGGTCGCCCGATGATGATGAATTTGAAAGAAATCATTGCCGCCTTTATTGAATTCAGAGAAGAAATTATTCGCCGCCGCACGGTTTATGATTTGAACAAAGCTCGCGAAAGAGCTCATACCTTGGTTGGTTTGGCAATTGCAGTAGAAAATCTTGATCCGGTGATTGAACTTATTCGCAAAGCTCCGAATCCGAATGAAGCAAAAGATGCTTTGCTTTCTCGTGCATGGCCGGCCGGTGATGTGGAGCCGCTTGTCCAATTGATTGACGAGCCGGATAGAAAAGTTGAAAACGGGGTTTATTATCTTTCTGAAGCCCAAGCCAAAGCTATTCTTGATTTGAAATTGCAAAGATTAACCGGTTTGGAAAGAGATAAAATTCACGAAGAATTGATGGGTATTGGTGATGATATTAAGGAATTTCTCTTTATCTTGTCATCAAGAGAGGAACTTTATCGCATTATGCGCGAAGAACTCGTTGCTATCAAGCAAGAATATGCAACTCCGCGTTTAACCGAAATTCAAGATATTGATTATGATACTGATGTTGAGGACTTGATTCAGCGCGAGGATATGGTTGTAACCGTAACTGAAGCCGGATATATCAAACGTGTTCCGCTTAATGCTTATCGCGCACAAAAACGCGGCGGTAAGGGCAAGTCCGGAATGGCAACAAAAGAGGAAGATTTTGTAACTCGTTTGTTTGTGGCATCAACCCATACTCCGGTTCTGTTCTTCTCTTCAAAAGGTATCGTTTATAAGCTTAAAGTTTATAAATTGCCGGTTGGTTCGCCAACCTCTAAGGGTAAGCCGTTTGTTAATATGTTGCCGTTGGATGAAGGTGAAAATATAACCGCAATCATGAAATTGCCGGAGAATGAGGAGGAGTGCAAAAATCTTTCGATTATGTTCGCAACTGCCAGCGGAAATATTCGCCGTAACTCCTTGATGGATTTTGTTAATGTTCAATCGAACGGTAAGATTGCAATGAAGCTTGATGAAGGCGATAAGCTGATAAATGTTATGCTCTGCACCGAGGATAATGATGTTATGTTGGCAACACGTCAGGGTAAGTGTATTCGCTTCCCGGTTAATGATGTCAGAGTATTTGTCGGCAGAAACTCAACCGGCGTACGCGGCATTAAACTGGCAAAAGATGATGAAGTTATCTCGATGTCTATTTTGAAGCATATCAAAGCCAGTGCGGAAGAGAGAGATGAATACTTAAAGATTTCTTCAACTATCAAACGTATGGAGGCTGAAAATCCGGATGTTGAGGTCAGCCCTGCAGATACCGGAATGCTCTCAATCTTGAATCCTGAGCAATATGAGAACATGAAGAATTTAGAAGAATTTATTCTCTCCGTTACTTCAACCGGATATGGTAAACGTTCATCTTCTTATGAATATCGTGTAACCGGCAGAGGCGGTACCGGTATTGCCAATATGGAGATGTCGGAGAGAAATAAAGAGATTGTTTCATCGTTCCCGATTGAAAATGACAGCCACATTATGATGGTAACCGATGGCGGAAAGCTCATTCGTATGCCGGTTGACGATATCAGAATTGCCGGTCGAAAGACACAAGGTGTCATCTTGTTCCGTTTGGCCGATAATGAGAAAGTCGTTTCCGTAACTTGGCTCGATAATGACGAGGAAGATGAAGATGAAATCAACGATGAGGCAGCTGTTGAAAGAAACGGCATGGCGCTGAATCGTGAAGTTGACGAAGATAATCTTCCGGAAGAAGGAGTGATGGAACCGGAAACTTCCGAAGATGTGGAATAAGTTTTCTTTCTGCCAAAAAATTAGAGGCTCTCGTTTGAGGGCCTTTTTTTGATGTAAGTTTCATAAAATATTAACATAAAACGGATTGACAAAAACGACGATGTAATATATAATAAACCCAAAGTTAAACGATTTATGTGGAGGTTGATATGACTGAACTTACTAAAGAAGAAGCTGTTGAGAGAACGGTAACGGCTGAAGAATTAAGCGGACGGCCGAAAGGGAGTCTTTTGAAAAAGGCTGCGGAAAAATTTCCCGGAATGAAAGCAGTAGTTGCCGGTATGCTTCTTTCTGCGGCGACTCCGGTGATGGGTGCTAGAACCACAACGAAACCTGATAATACGCAGGACAGAAAACCTACAATTGAAAACGTGGAAGCTTTTCAGCTTAATTCAAATGTTGGTGAAAATTATGATGGTTATTCTATATCAACAACGATAAATAAGAATGAAACTTATCAGAACGGAACGTTTGACACCAAAGAAGATCTTAAGCGCGATATCACTTCTCCGGATAATAATTACGTATATACAATGACAGAAAATATGAGAAATGGTGAGTATAACACGACTTATACAATTACGGATAAGGCTAATGGTCAAACCTATGATATTACATATATGAAGGATAATATAAATCAAAGGTTTAATAATTTGTCCGGCAGTGAGGAAAATGCCCAACTGGCGGCAGATGGTATAAAGATGATGATGGATCATGGTGTTCCACAGGCTGTTGCCGACGCTGCGAACAATGGAATTAATTTAAGTATTAAGAGTTCGCAGGATCAAGGGCCTCGTGATTTCACCGTTAATGCTCAAACCAATATTGAGCAAAAGAGTACTACCAAAAGTGGCACCACCATCAATTTTGCTCAAGTTGCGCAGTCGCGTGGAGAAAGATAATAATATTTTATCCAATCAAAAAGGCTCTCAACTGAGAGCCTCTTATTTTTTAAAATTATTTTAAAGCACTTTTGAGAGAACTTTCTGCAGAAATAATATCCTCACTTGTTTCATCTTGAATTTGATTTGCCGTTTGAATTATGTCGTTTTGCAACTCTCTGCTTGTATTATTTATTGCATCATCAATATTTTGTTCTGTGTTTTTAACTTCAGAAGAAAGATCATTTTTGTTTTGATAAAAGCCGATAAAAGCAAAATAAGCTACTACCAGAATAGCAATGAAAATCAAAGTTTTAATTATACTACCCATAAAAAACCTCCTATAAAATTATTATAAGAGGTAAATAGTCATTATATATATATTTTCAATCTAGATATGAAGATTATAATGTAGAATTATTTCTAAAGTCAGGCGCAAACAAATGGTAGCAAAAATACCGGCAAAAATGTCATCAAGCATAACACCCAAAGCATTGTGAAGTTTGGTATCTGCCCATTTTACCGGCCCCATTTTTTTGATATCAAACAAACGGAAAAATCCAAAGCCGATAAGATAGAGATACCAAAAATCAAAGTTTTGATAAAGATAGGGGGCCACAGACAAAAATGTAATGGTCTGACCGGCTGTTTCATCAATTACTACCCATTTCGGATCTTCAACCTTATATCTTTTTACCACATTATCAGTCGCCCACCAACCAACAATTGAGATAATAATCGCCGCAACAAATAGTCCGTTGAATCCGTAAAAATAAGCAATAGCTGCAGCTAAGGGCAGGGTGAAGAAAGATCCGGAAGTCCCCGGCGCAAATGGAGCTAATCCGGTTCCGAAATATGTTGCGATAAGGTATGCTATTTTATTTTTCATAATTCCTCCTTTTAGTAAATTTGATGTTTTCATTGTGCTAAAAATAACTTTTTCAAGCAAGCATTTTCAACTTATATAACACAATATTTTATTGCAAATTCTCTTGAAATCAATTAGTATCAAAGAAAAGATGTAACAAAAGAGAGGAAAATATGAAAAAATTATATCTTTGTTTGGCTGTTTGCGCCATTGCTTTGAGCGGCTGTTCAGACAGAAATACATTTTTACTGCAATGCAACACCAAAGGATTTTTGACATATCGCGATATGAGTTTTCAAGAGTGCAGATGTGTTGCTGACAGATTGCAAGACAGTTTGTCGGTTGAGAGCTATCACCAGCTTAATAATGATCTCGGTGACGGCAAAGAAATTGAGCTTAATTCTCCGGCCGATATTGCGCTTAAAGATGCTGCTCGCCAGTGTGTAAATCAATTCAAGCAATAATTATTCGTTGGACAAATAAACTTTTTTGTGCTATAAGATTCTTATATTAGCTTATAACAGAGAGTAGGTTATGACTGAAGAACAGTTGGAAACGCTTAAAAGATTTGCTAAATTTGTACGAGATACTGCCAGAAACAAAGCGATTTCGGCATATAATTCCGATTTGGTGCAAAATTTTATCCGTGAGTATACCGGAGAAGAGCTGAAAAGAAAATTGCATAACGGAAAAATTAAAGTCATCGAAGGAACCAAAGAAGCCTACGAATTTATGAAACCGCGGGTAAAAATTGCGCGGAAAAAAGCAGCAGAAGTTACCGACAGATTTATTAAATTCACCCAAAAAACAGCAAAATCAGTCAAAGAATCACAGGCTTACAGAGATTTTATGGCATCACCTATTGTTGAGAAAACCAGAAAATACGGAAGAAAAGCTTTAGCGGCAATAGGAATCACCGGTTTGCTTTTGTTGGGCGGCAAAATAACCAAAGAAAGAGTAGATTATCTCAATTCAGATACCCATAAGATGGAAATATGTAAAGATATCGAGCCTTTGTTGTTTGCAACAATCGTTCATTCAGAAGATTGGAGCGATTCTGCATATAATGATGGAGCAGGGGTTGCGACTATCGGTTACGGCACAACAATATATCGTAACGGCAGCAGAGTAAAATTGAACGATAAAAATATAAGTTGCACACTTTCTCAAGCCGAGATAGATGACAACAAAAAAAGCGTTATCGATGCGGCATTCGCTAAGGGCGAAAATGAGGTTATCACTCATCTTGAAAAAGAGGTCTATCCCTCAATGAAGAAAGTGAAAAACTTTAGAAAATTATCGCAAGAACAACAAGTTGCATTGGAATTGTTCTGTTATAATGTCGGTTGCGGAGCTTTTGATAATTCTTCGGTTCTGAGCGAGTTAAACAAAGGACATATCGATCAAGCATTTGATAATATGTTAAAATATAACAAAATAAAAAACAAAAAAGGTGAACTTGTTTATGCTCGAGGATTGCAAAAGCGCCGGACTTATGAATATAAAATAGCAAAGGGAGAGCTGCCGCTTTCGAGTATTCTGGATATGCCGATTGCCAGTATTTATTCTGATGAAGCCTATAATATTATGTATGAAGGGAAAACAGCAAAAGATTTTGCCGGAGAAAACATCGTAAAACCAAGCGGCAATAACGAAGAATATCTGCAAAAACTTAAAAATGATCAAAATCCCAAAGTACGCCATTGTATCAGTAAGAAATCTTGCGAAAAGATTGAAAAATGTTATAAAATGACACAAAAACAAGATGTTTTAGCACAAAATAATCAAAGAACATCTTGACATATACATTTTAAGCGTAATATAAAAAGAGGAGAGTGGAGGGAAAGATGGATAAAGAAACAATACAAGCACTTGGTTTATGGTTAGCGGTTGTGTTATTTTCATGCCTTATAATGGCGTTTTCTTTTTATATCTTTCTGCTTTCTCTGCCGATTTTAGCCATAACTGCCGTTGTTTACTTTGTTCTTTATTTAAATAGAAAAAAATACAGAAGAACCGGAACTTATTCAAAAGTTATTGATGTCGATTCCGAAGTTATCCGCACAAATAAAAAATAGCCTCATTTTTTGATAAGTTAAAGGATAGGGACGGATTTATCCGTTTCTATATACAAGTTTTGTTTTTCGTTATTATACACACATTTGTCGCATAATGTATATTATGTTGTATAAAAGATCTGAAATTGATGATTTTTACCGAATTATGTATGATTTTATTACATTGTGGCAGCAATCAGCGTTTTCGTGTACGGTTGTTCCGGGTTGGCAAAAATCTTGTCTGCCGTTCCGCTTTCCACAATCTTACCATCTTTCATTACGATAATGCGACTTGAAATCGCACGAATTGCTTTCATATCATGCGAAATAAAAATATAAGTAAGTTTTTTCTTTTTCTGCAATTCTTGCAGCAATTCAATAATCTGAGCTTGAACCGTAACATCAAGCGCACTCGTCGGCTCGTCTAAAATTAAAATCTTAGGCTCTATAATTAAAGATCTGGCAATTGCAATGCGCTGTCTTTGCCCGCCGGAAAACTCGTGCGGATATTTATAAAGTGCGCTTTTATCCAAACCGACGTCGCTCAATACCGATATAACTCTTTGTTTTTTCTCATTATCATTCAAGTCTTTATAATGGACATTCAATCCTTCACTAACAATTTGAAAGATGTTAAGCCGTGGATTGAGCGAATTATAAGGATCTTGAAATACAACCTGAACAATTTTGCGCAATTCCGGTGAATTTTTATTAAAATCACGTCCGGCAATTAAGATTTTTCCCTCTGACGGTATGAGTTTGGAGAGTGACAAACCCAGAGTTGTTTTACCGGAACCGGACTCGCCGACTATTCCTAAGCTTTCGCCTTCACTGATAGATAAAGAAACATTGTCAACAGCCTTAATTTCTTCCAGAACCTTACCAAAGAAATTCTTTTTTATCGGGAAAGAAATTTTAATATTTTCGGCCTCAATAATTGCACCGCTAATTTTATTAATATTGTTCTTATTCAATGACATAAATGAATTAATTAATTTTTTAGTATAACTATGTTTCGGGTTTTCGAAAACTCCTTTTGCCGTTCCCTGCTCCACAATTTTACCATCTTTCATCACGCATATCTTGTCCGCAATCTTCTTGACCAAACGCAAATCGTGGCTGATAAAGATAATGGCCATATTCAGTTTTTCTTTTAATTTCATCAATAAATCAAGCAGTTGCGCCTGAACAGTAACATCAAGCGCAGTAGTCGGTTCATCGGCAATTAAAATTTTCGGGTTATTAGCTATTGCCATAGCTATCATAACACGTTGTCTTTGTCCGCCGGAAAGCTCAAAAGGATAAGCTTTCAATCTTTTTTTTGCGTTCTGAATTCCTGTTAACTTCAGCAGCTTAAATGCTTCAATTAGCGCTTTTTTCTTTGAAAAGCCACGGTGCAAAATCAAACTTTCGGCAATTTGATTACCAATCGTATGCAGCGGGTTAAGTGATGACATCGGCTCCTGAAAAATAAAAGCTATGTCCCCTCCCCTTATTTTGCGCATTTCCTTTTCATCAGCGCCTACCAGTTCTTTTCCTTCAAATTTTATTGAAGAGCCTTTAGGATGGAAGGCCTTCGGATACGGTAACAGCCCTAAAATTGAGAGTGCACTGACCGACTTACCGGAACCGGACTCGCCAACTATTCCTAAAACCTCACCTTTTTTCAAGCTGAAACTTATATGATCAACCGCGATAAAATCTGTTCCATCATTACGATGAAAGCCAACCGACAAATTTTTCACATTCAGTAAACTCATCTCGCCTTCCTCGTATCAAAAGCATCGCGCACACCTTCACCGATAAAAATCAATAATGTCAATAAGGTTGATAACACGAAAAATATACTTATACCAATCCATGGTGCCTGCAAATTATCTTTGCCCTGACGCACCAAATCACCAAGCGAAGGATAATCTTGCGGCAACCCTAACCCTAAAAAATCAAGTGCCGTCAACGCAACTATCGATTCCGATAATATAAACGGAACAAAAGTAACAGTAGCCACCAATGCATTCGGCAAAATGTGGCGGTACATAATGGTAAAATTCCCTACTCCCAACGACTTTGCCGCCATTACATATTCAAAATTTCTGGCTCGTAAGAACTCTGCTCTAACCATACCGGTCAAACTGGTCCAACTGAAAAACAGCAATATAAACAGCAATGTCCAAAAAGTAGGAACAAACAGGCTGGCAACTATAATTAAAATAAAAAGCTGCGGCAAAGAATCCCAAATTTCGATAACTCTTTGAATTATCAGGTCAACCTTTCCGCCGAAATATCCTTGCACCGCCCCGATAAAAATCCCTATAACAGAGGCCACAAACGTTAAGATAAAAGCAAATATAACCGAAAGCCTTATGCCGTATAATATGCGCGCTAAGATATCTCTTCCTTCGTCATCTGTACCTAACCAATGTTTTTTACTGGGCGGAGTCGGTGTTGGTTTGTCAATCTCATAATCTATTGAATTATAAGAAAATTTTATTAATGGCATTAATTTCCAGCCGTTTTCATTGATATTTTTCACTATCAAAGGATCTCTATAATCTGCCTCTGTCGGAAAGTTTCCACCGAAATGTTCATCTGAATATTCAACAAATATCGGGAAATGAAGATTCCCTTTATACATTAGCAAAATCGGCTTATCATTGGCGATAAATTCTGCCAACAGCGATAAAATAAAAACGGAGAAAAACAGCCAAAAAGCCCAATATGCTCGGCGATTTTTCTTAAAAATCAATATCTTATTTCTGATTTGGCTATTTTCTGACAGCAACATCATAACCCTTCAAATTCATCGACAAATCCATCTTCAGCAATGTTGTCTTTCAGATTATAATCATCTTCTTTTTTCCGTTCCTCATCATAAGATAAATTGGAATCGGAATTCCTTGCTTTCCATATTTCGAACCATTGGTTGAAATCAACAACCGCTTTTTGCAGATACCCTTCATCTAAATTATACTTATTAAGTTCGTTATAAATGTCGTGTTTGATTGAAATATGAGCATTTACACCTTCCAAATCATCACATATTTTACTTCCATACAAGACATGGTTAATTATGTTTGAGGTATTACAAATACTATCATTGACTTTGAAATATTGAGAATTTTCTTCTTTATAAGCCATGTTGACCACTTTTGAATTTAAAAAGTTATCAACGAACGGCGCATCATAATCGTTGTTAATAAATGAAGATGTTCCCTGAATAAATACTGTCGTGTGATTAAATAAGCCGGCATTTTTCAAACTTTGCATCAAGTCTTCCAACTTGCCATACAGACACTGCGTTTGCTGCAAATAAGCCTTTTTCTTTAAGTCTTCATTTTTAGATTTTATCCATGGCAAGTCATTTAAGCTAATCCATTGAGAAGTCGGCTTTATTTCGCAAAATTCATTGTAAATGTACATATCTGCCGGCAAATCAACAAATACAAAATAAGCCTGATCGCCTTTATCCGTTGTTATATCCTCAATCAGTCTATCAAACGTATACGTTGCATTGATAACATATAAATTACTGTAATTAATTCCGACTAAAGGCGTTTTATCAACGTCTGAAAATACGCTGAACATCTTATATAATCCCGACAAATTGCCGAAAAGCTTGGAGCTTTCAAGCCACTCCGCTAATATAAGCTTAGTTTTTTCCGAGAAATTTATATTTTTGCCGTATATAGTCGTCGGAATACCGATTTTTTCGATACAACGATTAACATTGATTTTATGTTTCTTAGTGCATAAATCAACTATTCTCGACTTATAAACCGTTGTTTTATAGCCCGAATTATTATATGTTTCAACCAAGTCATTTCTCTGCAGATAAATATATTCATTAATCAGATTGAAGAATTTCCAATATTTATAAAGCATTTTGGTGCTCATAATATTATCTGTTACATTACCTTTGCGTTGAGAATTCAACGATGCAATCAAATTCAGGTATTGTTCATCTTCCTCAACATAGGCATTAGGGAAAATTTCAAATCTGTTTTTGGCGTAAAAAGCCAACATCTTATCGATTGTATCTTGAGCTTCTGGTAAATTTTTCCATTTAGCTATGGTTTTATAAGAAGATGCTTCAGGGAAAAACAGATATATAGCTTTATGCCCCGTGTCCTCATCAGCGCTGATAATTTGTTTTTGGTCCTCAAAACTGACAATAAACTCATCTTTTTGGCTTTGATGCATAAACTTATTTAACATAATTCCGATAAATATAGCAAAAGCAGCTATCGTAGCATACAATATTTGAGAACGTTTATTACGGAAATAGAAACAGAAAGCTATCGCGGCAAAGATAAGTGCAATTACAGCTTCCGAATGAGCACCTAAAAAACCGTCAGAGGACGAAGAAAACCAATCAGCTAAAAATCCGTGGTGGTCAAACTGAGCAAACTGATTATACAAGGCATATACAAAAACAAAAACACTTAATGCCACCAATATATCCTGAATAATTCTTAATTTTGCAAAAAGCACATATACAAGTGTTATCAATAGAGCGAATATAAGCAAAATAAAGAAAATCTCAGCCGAATAAAAACCATTCTTGAAAATATTGAAGTTTCCGGAACTTACAAATAAAATAAAATCTGTGCTCAAAAGCAAAAAGCTCATAAAAGCACGCATAACCGTGTCATAAATACTGGGAGATAAATCCAGATGCATTACTTTGTCTTTTTTTATTATATGTAGTTTTTTTAGAAAATTTTCCAAGAATACATTAAAATCGAAATCCATAGCTTATTTCTCCTACTCCAATAATCATTATTTAAAACAAAAAACCTTGCACATAAAGAGGTACAAGGTTTTTATCAACAAAGATTTTTTTAATATTATCTTGAGTAGAACTCGATAACCAGATTCGGTTCCATCATGCAAGGATAAGGAACATCATCAAACTTCGGAATAAATGTATATTTAGCCGTAAGTTTCTTGTTATCAACTTCAACATAAGACGGAACATCACGAGTTTGTGATTCCACAGCCGCCAAAACCATTGCCATTTGTTTAGATTTCTCGCGAACTTCAACAACATCACCGGCTCTTAACATATAAGAAGGAATGTTTACCTTTTTACCGTTAACTGTTACATGTCCGTGGTTTACAAACTGACGAGCAGCGAAAACTGTCGGTACAAATTTTGCTTTATAAACAATGTTATCCAAGCGAGATTCAAGCAAACCGATGAGGTTTTCAGCCGCATCACCGCGACGACGAATAGCTTCCGCATAATATTTTGCGAACTGCTTCTCTGAAATATTTCCGTAATATGTCTTCAATCTCTGTTTTGCATACAATTGAACACCATAGTCAGTAGTCTTTTTTCTTCTTTGACCATGTTGTCCTGGAGCATATTCTCTTTTAACGTAAGGGCTTTTCGGATCACCCCAAATATTTGCGCCGTAACTGCGCGCCTTTTTCTTCTTTGTAGAAATGATACTTTTCATAAGTTTTTCCTTAATTTTGTTAATACATTATTGTCCTGATAGTCTTACCCGTAACGGCAAAACGGGGTAATTTTTCAACCCGCATCCTCAGAAGTGCGCTCAACATACAACAAAAAAACAAACATTTCAAGCAAAATTTTAAATATCGCTGGATTTATTTTTTTTTGAATGTAATATAATCAGCAAGAGGAAAAAATGTCTTACGATTTGTTGTTACAGAAAGCGGTTGATTTGCATAACCAAGGAAATTTTGACGAGGCAGAAATTTTATATCGCCAAATTCTGGAAACTGCGCCGGAAAACCCGATAGTCTTGAACTTGCTCGGAATGATTGCACAATCAAAAAATGCACATAATCAAGCAATTGAGCTGTTCTATGCCGCGCAAAAACATAATCCGAACGAACCGATGTATCCCTTTAATCTGGGATTTTCACTTTTGCAAATCGGAAAATTTTCCGAAGCAGAAGCATCTTTCAGCAAAGCATTAAATTTATCTGCCAATTTCAAAGAGGCGGCATACTATCTCGGCATTTGCGCGGAGAAAAAAGGCGATATAACCAAGGCAAACTTTTATTATCACAAAGCACTTGAAATTGACAGCTCCTATGTTGATCCCAAGTTGGCACTTTCTTTGTTGAACGATGGATTGAGAGAACTTCTTGTGTTGGATGAAGAAATATGTAATAATTATTTGATAAAAGCTAATATTTCTAAAAAATATTTTGATACAGGAGATTTGTCATCAGCGATAGATTATGCTAAAAAAGCTTATGAACTTAATCCCGATGATGATGAAATTACTACCTTTTATGCAACGTTGTTGCTTGAGAATAATCAAATAAATGAAGCTGAACAACTATTTGAATTTGCGTTAAAAATAAACTCTAAAAACATATCGGCTCTTATAAATCTGGCCAATATTTCAGCGCAAAACAACAATCAACAAAAAGCAGAAGATTTATATCGTCAAGCTATTGATATTTCGCCTAAAAATTTCGATGCTCGTCTTAATTTTGCCAATCTGCTTTTCAATCAAAATCGTAAAGCAGAAGCTCTTGATGAATACCGCGAAGCAGCAATCATTAATCCTCAATCCGCCGCTCTAAGCCGCAATCTGGCAGCATTGCTTTGCGAAGAGGAAGAATATGAGGAGGCTCTGGGCTTATTATTTAATGCGCTAAATCAGAAAGATAGCAACGCAATATCAATTAATATCGCAGAAACACTCACCCTTCTCGCTTATAAAGACAAAGAAACGGCATTGAAAATTGCCGAGAATTGGTGTCGGTCAATGCCGGATAATACCTTTGCTAAGCATACTCTTTCCGCTCTGAAAGGAGAAAAAATTGAAGATAATAAAATTTATTCTGAATGCTTGTTTGACGCTTTTGCTGATAACTATAACGAAGTTTTGCAAAGGATTGATTATCGCGTTGCACGCCGCATTGCAGAGCTTATACGAGATATTGAGGGTACCATTATTGATTTGGGATGCGGTTCTGGACTTGTTGGCGCGAATAGTCTCAATTTTCAGCAAAGATTTATCGGTGTCGATATCTCGGCTAAAATGCTTGAAAAAGCTAAAAAAACCGGAAGATACGAACGACTTATAAAAAGTGATATTTTGGAATATTTAGAAACAAAACCGCAGGCAGATTTGCTTATTGCTGCCGATGTTCTGTGTTATTTTTCAAATTTAAATGAATTTTTTAAACTGACAAAAGGATATAAGCTGTGTTTTTCAGTTGAAGCATTGGAAAATTCAGAGGATTTTGCCCTGCTCCCTTCCGGTCGTTATGCTCATAGCAAGAAATATATTGAAAAACTGCTCATTGAAAATGGCTTCAAAAATATAAAATCGCATGAAGAAACAATTCGTTACGAAAACGGCTTACCAATAAAAGGCTATATTTTCACTGTCGGATTATAACAAAAAAAACGGGGGCTCATGAAGAACCACCGTTTTTCTGACTTTTAAAGCCAACCGTAGCTTTCAGCTAATTCCCTTGCTTCTTCACACAATCCGCGGCGCGAATCGTAAAGGCGGACCATTTTCTTCGGCTTCGGCATCTTGAACAGTTCCGCTTGTGCCCCCTCACACAAATTGGCGTAATGTGTGTAACGTTTCATCCATTCGTGCGCGTTCGGCGACTTTAGCATCAAGACCTGTGTCGAAACGGAGAAAATGCGGCGAAGCTCCATCTCTTGGCGGATAAACTGCTCACCGGATGTCAGTTCCAATAACTTGTTGCGGGTCCTCGTATTGAGAGCTCCTTGTGCAACATAGCGTCTTTGCGCCTCCTCGCAATTCGGCCAAGTCATAAACTTGATTTCCGGATTTTCGTCAAAAGAGTTATACTCCGAATACTCTGAAGCCAACTCTCCGGTCGGATCCAACTCAAACAACTTCATCTCAGCAGCTCCTGAAAGCGACCATGTCCGGAAATATTTCCGCAGGATCTCTTCTGGATTGTCAACCTCAAACAGCGCAAGATGGTTTTCCGGTGCGAGTCTTCGCGTATTCGCTACATATTTGAACAAAAGCTCGCAAGCTTCCTCTCTCGACAAAGAGCCTTCCTCTTCTGTAGCCGGTTTGTAACTTTTCTTCACCATTTGGCAAAGGACATTCTCTTCTGCTTTGCTAAGTTCTCGTCCTTGCAAAACTTTCTCTTTAATAGATTGGTTTACATTCATAAAAATAAGATTTTTGATTAATAAATAAGGAATACATAATTCAAATTTCGTTCAGAATAACACTTTTAAGACAAAAATCAAGTGTTTTTTGTAAATTTTTTAAAAAAAAATATCCTTTCCTGCGGTGTATAAAAACGTACATAAGGGAAAGGATATTTTCTTTAGTCGCTAATTATACGACTATTTGAGAATTTTGGATACAACACCTGCACCAACAGTATGTCCACCTTCACGAATAGCGAATCTCAAGCCTTCGTTCATTGCAATCGGGGTGAATCAATTTTGCTGTCATTGTGATGTTATCTCCAGGCATTACCATCTCAGTTCCGGCCGGCAATTCAATTGCTCCGGTTACATCGGTTGTTCTGAAATAGAATTGCGGTCTATAGTTTGAGAAGAACGGAGTATGTCTTCCACCTTCTTCCTTCGTCAAAATATAGCATTCACATGTGAAGTCTGTGTGCGGGGTAATTGTTCCCGGTGCTGCCAATACTTGGCCGCGTTCCACTTCTTCTCTCTTTGTTCCGCGGAGCAATACACCGATGTTATCGCCTGCTTCACCTGAGTCAAGTAATTTACGGAACATTTCGATACCTGTACATGTTGTCTTCTGGGTCGGCTTAATACCTACGATTTCGATTTCGTCGCCTACTTTCAATACACCGCGTTCTACACGTCCGGTTACTACCGTACCACGTCCTGAAATTGAGAATACATCCTCAATCGGCATCAAGAACGGTTGATCTTTCGGACGATCAGGCTGCGGAATGTAGCTGTCTACAGCATTCATCAATTCAATGATTGAATCATGTCCGATCTTCGGATCTCCGTTTTCCAATACTGCCAATGCTGATCCTTTGATAATCGGAATTTCATCGCCCGGGAAGTCATATGAGCTCAACAAATCTCTGATTTCCATCTCAACGAGTTCAAGCAATTCCGGATCATCTACTTGGTCTACTTTGTTCATGTATACTACCAATGCCGGTACACCTACTTGACGTGCCAACAAAATGTGCTCTCTGGTTTGCGGCATCGGACCGTCTGCGGCTGACACTACCAAAATCGCACCATCCATCTGTGCCGCACCCGTAATCATGTTCTTTACATAGTCAGCGTGGCCCGGACAGTCTACGTGTGCATAGTGTCTCTTGTCTGTTTCATATTCTACGTGTGCCGTAGATATGGTAATTCCGCGTGCTCTCTCTTCCGGCGCTTTATCAATTTGATCGTATGCCGTGAAGTCTGCTCCGCCTTTTTCTGCTAATACTTTTGTGATTGCTGCTGTCAACGTCGTTTTTCCATGGTCTACGTGACCGATCGTTCCGATGTTGCAGTGAGGTTTCGTCCTCTCAAATTTCTCTTTTGCCATTGTTTCTTTCCTAAAAATGCATTGTTAAGACAGATTCTCGAGAGAAATTGGAGCGGGTGAGGGGAATCGAACCCCCGTCATAAGCTTG